>ML170293.1:0-34996 GCA_004355085.1 Rickenella mellea | reverse complement strand
AGAATCACTGACCCAAAGTTCCAATCGAAATTCACACCTTGTAGCACTCTGACAATGTTTTTTGGTTTGTCGGGGTTTTATTAGGGGCCCAAATTGGGTAGGTGTAGCAAACACAGTCAAATACTGCCATATCTCAACATGCATGCAACATTTGACGATATTTCTTACTGCAGAATGTGCGTCTGATACGGGGCTATCTTCTCCAAGTAGAATTAAGGTATGATAACACCTATTGACAAAGTTTTATTTGAGGTGTCTCATTGGCTGGTGGTGTCTCATTGGCCGGTGGATAACTGTATATGTTTTTCCCACAGTTCAATCCCCGCTCGGCTTCGGCGACCTAGGAATTTGCCATGAAACGAACTGGAACCCTGAGTTTTGACGTCTTCAACCGCATCCACCAACATCTCAAGTACGCCAGAAAACGAAAGCGAACCTGGCAGGGCTAGGACTCTCACAAAAATGCAGCTACCTCTGGTGGCGACTCAGATGCTGCCGATTGTCGACGTGTCGACGCGCGATCCTTTTTTGTTTATTCCGCCAGGACTTGCTGTCTTGTCGTTTTCCCATCTCCTCGTCAAAGGCCTGGTCAATCGCTATCGCGCACCCAACAAGTCCACGGAGACCAACGGCCATGATGATCTAAGCTCGAATGGTTTGGACGAGAAATCTCATTCCCTCGATGGTCCTGTCATTGTTTCTTTCCGAATCATGAGCTTTGTCTCTGTGCTTACGCTATTGTCGCTCGACATCTATCTACTGGCCACGGGTAAAGGTGATAAAGTGCCGATGGCATCAATCGCGTTTTACGTGAGTTTGATTACTCGGTTGCCAAGGCGTTGAGAATTAATCACAAAATACATCAGATCTATGTTTCGGTGCTGGCAGGGTGTTCCATTTTCCTTGGTCCGAAGGGGCGTGACGCATCGTATGTGCACGCCTCGCTCTTGCTTCTAAACGCGCTCGTTGTGTACGTGTTCTTGGATGTTTGGCCACTTGCGGCCATGGACCCACCGAGCCCTGAAATATCACGCAACTGGTTAACTTGGACTCGGATCGGACTGCTAAGCCTTAGCGGAGCCATTATACCGTTGATATCTCCGCGTCCATTCAGACCACAATATCCTGAGGTATGCATAATGGTTACACGATTATAGTCACGGCTGAAAGCATCTACACATAGGACGTCCCAAATCCAGAAGACACCTGTTCACTTTTGTCAAGTCTCACATACTCGTTCCTAGACCCAGTCATCTTCTATGCCTACCATGTGCCTGACCTCACGATAAAAGATCTGCCTCCGTTGCCGAGGACGGAGAGATCCAAATACATCGCCGACAAGAATTTCCCGGTATGTTTTCAATCTATCGTGCATCTCCCACACTACTTATTCTTCACAGAAACTTGATCCTGTGCAGGTGGGAACTAAAAGGCACATATTCTGGGGTATTTGTCGCGTCTTTGGTGAGCAACCGTCATACACGTGGAATATCGATCTAATCCGTATTATTATAGCAAAAAATTACACAAGAAGTCTCATTTGCGTTATTGCGTATGTTAGTGTTCGGAGTGACGCTCAACTGATGTGTGACTAACGAACTGAAAAGTCATTCGCCGCATTTGCAAGTCCGTTGGGAATTAAAAATTTACTTTCGTGAGTTGGATTCTTACTGTAAATTACCGTGTCTGAATAGGCGATAACGATTGGGACCGTAGGTATCTTGAAAATGGCCGCCCGCAAATCGGCCTTAGGCCTTGGATATGGGTGATTTTCGTGGCTCTCGGACCAATGACCGCGGCCATCATTTATAACCAATATCTTTATGAATCGGTATTTTTCATCCACCTGATACGTATACAATTACTTGATGGCAATTCATCCATTATTCTAGACCATTATCGCCGTTGAATCTGATACCTTATTGACTCAACTCGTTTTCGAGCACTCGATGCGCATTCGCCTGAAGAACGACATTTTGGAGGACAAGAAGAAAGACAGAGGACGCGATGACAAGAAGACTCTTTCATCTGACGCTACAAGTTCGGGCACTACTCCTACTGTAGTCGAAGAGGAAAGCCCTACCGTAGATACGACTGCTGGTACTCAGACCCCTGCCAAAGGAGTTCAGCCATCTACGGATTCGTCGGAAAGCCTGACCAGAGAAACCGGTGGTGTGGCTAAGAAATCATCGGCGGTGAAGAAGAAAGAGAAAGGCGCAAATTTAGTTGGCAGGATCAATAATTTGCTGACAACCGACGTCAACCAAATAAAATACACACAAGATGTCTTGATGCTATGTATGTTTTCAGGTCTCATTGTAAACTGCCTAAACTAAGCCTGACACTGTTTTAGTTGGTTCGCTCATCCAAGTTGTCATCGCTATCTTTTTCTTGCACAACATCATTGGATGGAGGTTCGGGTTTTATGCTCCTATTTTTAAATGCGTTGACGAGCGAAAATATTTCCAGTGCTTTCGTCGGCATGGGGATCATCCTCGTTGGTCTTCCGCTCCCCACTTATGTTTCGAAACTCAGTATGCAAGCGAAGAAAGGGAAAATGGAGAAGGTTTGCCATGCTCTCATTATTTACGTTTGAAATGAGTTAATTCACGCTCTATTTAGACGGACGCTCGTGTCCAGGCCGTGACTGAGAGTACGTTACGTGCACTGTGTAGTCTGGAAAACTGGGTAATGTCCCGACAGCCATGAGTGTCCTGCGAATGATTAAGCTATTCGCGTGGGAAATGAGGATGCTAGATCAAATCACCAAGAAGCGCGAGACTGAGCTGCGCTGGGTCAGATACGGAAAATTACTTGACTCCCTGGTGTTGAAAAACCTCAACTCGATCATTCCGATTCTATCCATGCTCGGTACCTTTGGGACATATGTAGCAATGCTACCACTTTTTTGAACGCAAACGTTGCCTGACGAAAGATTTTCAGACTCTCATCATGAAGCAGCCGTTACCTGGTATGTAAATTTTAACTTTACTTCCACCGTCGGTCTTCAAATATAACTGCATGATTTGCAGCTTCCGTCGCTTTCACTGCCGTCTCTGTGTGTACACATTCAGGGCATGAATTGTGGAGCCATGGTTTACAACGCTCTTCTTAGATTTTTAACAGTCTCACGAAACAGATGTTCAACGTTGCATGGCAACTGCCTCAAGTACTGCGAAGTGGGTGGGATTTTAGGGGCAGTCCTGACTGTGTCTAATCGTCCCTTTTGCAGTCAAAGTATCCATGGACCGTTTCAATGAGTTCTTTCACGAGGTAAGAGCAAATTCACTCTGAATTCAATGGCATTGAAGTATCGTGATTAGACGGAGCTACTTGATAATTCCTCCGCCACTGACAAAGATTCGGTCATCGCTAGCCCTGCGCCGAATCCCGACGTCATTGGCTTTAATGCCTGCACATTTTCATGGACGGATATTAACAAATCCCAACCAGTGAAACCCGCCACGAGAATATTCCGCCTCCATTTCGAAGGCGACATGATCTTCAAAAGTGGTGGAGTCAATCTCATCCTTGGACCCACAGCAGCAGGAAAGGTACGAAGGACAATCAACTGTGACGATAGTTAATTCCTAACTAACCGTTGCAGACGTCCCTTCTAATGGCTCTTTTGGGTGAGGAAATTGCAAAAATGTACCTTGGGCTAACAGCTGATACGGAGAATTTCAGGTATTTTTCCCCGATAGGTATTATCCCATTCGATCATTTCTAAGACGTGGGTCAGGTGAAATGTACTGCAAACCACACGGCCCGGGCTCGTGGTTCAACTTACCGCGGGACGGCGGGATTGCATACGCCGCGCAAGAGAGCTGGGTGTTGAATGAGACCGTAAAAGTGATATTTCTATGCTTTTTTTAGATTCCTTGGATCTAATTGCATTCCAGGAAAACATTTTATTCGGTGAACCATATGATGAACGGCGCTACCAAAATGGTAAGTAACAATATTTTACTCATATTGCGAGCGACTGGTCAGATCGCCCGCAGTCTTAAAACAATGTGCATTGGAAAGAGACCTGAGTCTGTGGGAAGCCGGAGATCAGACGGAAATCGGAGAAAAAGGTCTGACTTTGAGGTGAGCTCACATTTCATGATGTGCATTCTGTTCCTTAAAGTATGAATGTCAGCGGTGGTCAAAAGGTTCGAATCGGGTACGTAGTTATTCAAGAACATCCTAACGAGCGTATTCTAGGCACGCGTTACGCTCGCTCGGGCACTCTACTCACGCGCCGCAATCCTACTCTTGGACGATGTGCTGGCGGCTCTGGACGTACACACAGCGAAATGGGTTGTAGAGAAAGCCTTCAAAGGGGACATTGTTGCTGGTCGCACAGTCCTACTGGTGACCCACAACGTCGCGCTCACTTCGTCAATCGCGGACTTCGTCATTACTCTTGGGAAGAATGGCAAGGTTGCGGACTACGGTTCGATCAGTGATGTCTTGGAAAAGGACGCCAAGCTCAGAGCAGCATTTGAGAAAGAACAGGCTCTTGCTGAGAATATCGAGGTCGATAAAGAAGGGGAGGAAAAGGCAGCAGGGAAACTGCTAGTTCCAGAAGAAAAGGCGATTGGCAGCGTCGAACGAGCAGCGATGGGGCTATTCTTCGGGGAATTTGGCGATGGCCTGTTCTGGTTTATCACACTCTTCACTAACATCTTTAGAAGAGTATTGCAGATTGCTCGCCCCGTATGGATCGCCTATTGGTCTTCTCAATATGCTCTGGGGGGTCCAGTACCTGCATTAAGGTTAGATGATGGTTTACTTCTTGCCTCGACAGCGCAGTAAAATGATCTGTAGGTATTTGGGCATCTATGCCTTCATTCAATTGGTCCAGATTGCGTTCGACAGCCTTGCGTCCATTTTATGGGTGACTGGGTCGATGAGAGCTTCGCGAGTGGTTCACTATACACTCATTCAGAGTATTTTGACCGCGCAACTAAGGTCGGTCTTCCTATTTTCTATCTGTTTGACAAACAATGAAGACGTATTGAAGATGGTTGGATACCGTCCCAATGGGCCGTGTCATCACTCGCTGTACTCAAGACATTGACGCCCTTGATAATTCATTCTCCACGACCGCATCAGCCCTTCTCTTTGCAACGATCTCCATAGTGGGCAATTTCTTTGTGAGCGTATATATGGCCGGATGGCCGGCTCTACTTTCGGGAGGGATTATGGTTATCCTTGGTGGTTGGCTTGGTATCGTCTACCTGAAAGCCCAGCTTAGTATTCGGCGCGAAATGAGCAATGCAAAATCCCCTGTTATGAGCCAGGTTGGCCAAACGCTGGTCGGACTTCGTAAGCAAAGGCAGCGTGATTTCGCTACGTGGTGCTTATAGTCTTTTTATATATTTTTATAGCGTCCATACGAGCCTATGGTGCTGAAGGTCGCTTCCGATCTGTGCTAAGGACTCGACAGGATGTATACACTCGGGCTGCTCTCACATATTTCACCATCAATCGCTGGATTGGGATCCGTGCGGAGGGCTTGGGAGCAATGTTCAGTACTGTTGTCACCGCCTACCTGGTCTACGGGACAAAAGCCCGCGCTGGGAGTGTTGGACTTACGCTCACTGTCTTAACAGCGTTCGTGCAAGATATTTTGTACTGGGTACGGTTTTACAACTTATTGGAGATCCAAGGTACGATTCTCCCGCTTCCTTTGATCCTCCAAGGATGTCGCTGACAAGGTCGTTGATCGCAGCCAACAGGTACCGTATTTTCAGTTTTCAATCGATTAGTATCCTCTCTAACTGCTGACGAGCTTAGTCTCGAACGAATTCTTGACTTCCTTCGGATCGATCACGAGCCCGCATCAGTCGAATCAGGAAAACCACCAGCTTACTGGCCATCGAGCGCCAGATTACGTGTGGAGGGACTGTCTGCTCGATATTCGGACGGTGCGTAACGGATGAACTTTGTCTTCCATTTATTTCGACCTCGCACACCAGACGGACCGGAAGTCCTTCAAGATCTGCACTTCGAGATAGCATCCGGCGAGCGTGTTGGAGTTGGTTCGTATTCGATCTTAATTACATGGTAGATCACTAAGGCAAACCATTTCTACACAGTTGGAAGGACAGGGGCAGGTGATAGACATAAGAAATACGTCACAAACGCCATGCTTATGGTTATTCTGCAGGAAAATCGTCACTTGCGCTTGCATTACTGCGGGCAATTAAGACCACTGGCACAGTGCACTTCGATGGCTTACCCACACATGCAATCAACTTGGATGCACTGCGTTCCAGTGTAACTTTAATTCCACAACAGCCAGAATTGCTTCGGGGCACCGTGCGCGACAATCTTGATCTATTCGGTCAATACGACGATGCGACGCTCAATGACGCACTCCGATCTGCAGGTCTGTTCCAGTTGCAGAATGAGCGGATGCCTGCACAAGCGGGAAGCTCCGAAGCGAACACCGAAGCTGAGGATCTAAGTAATGCGATTGGATTAGACACGCGTGTCGATGCGGGCGGATCAAATTTTTCTCTGGGGCAACGTCAGATTATTGCACTTGCACGTGCGATTGTGAGGCAAAGCAAGCTTTTGATTTTGGACGAAGCGACAGCTGCAATCGGTGAGTGATGAGACCACCCAAATAATTGGTCGTCATCGTAAGAACCCCTCCCAGATTACGAGACGGACGCGGCGATTCAGAGTTCCCTTCGAACGGAGCTTAGCAAAGACACTTCGGTCATCACAATTGCCCATCGTTTGCAGACGATCATGGACTCAGACAAAATTGTACGTGTGTAATGTCACCCGCCGCGTGGAGGTATTAATGAATTACCTTCAAACCAGATGGTCCTTGAAGCGGGACGCCTGGTTGAATTTGACACTCCAAAGAACCTTCTCCAAAAAGATTCCGGCCTATTTCGCGCACTTGTGGACGAGAGTGCTGATAGTGCACATCTGAGGGAACTTGCCGGTATCCACGACTAAGTCGTTACCCGTCTCGTACTGAGAGCAGTAATTAGCTGGCAGAGCGATATGGAGACTATTCGTTGAGCAAAATCAACGAGCTGTAAAGAAACCTTCAATTCAGAATAAAAATCCTAGGCGTTTATTTCCTGTCTATCGCCAGTCTTAATACACCCACGTCATTCTCAGCATGTCGAGGAAGCTATTCAGTCACGCTCAGAACCAACTCTGCCCACTTCTTCATCCAACCGTCAACCACCTGAGGCTCGACCGCCAGCTCGTTATAATCCGCACTCAACCTAATCCTGCCTTTCCATTCTGTCGCTCGGAAAAACCTAGCATACCCACAAACGCATCATCAGCACATGTATCACCTACTATCAAAGTAAAGAGAGGAATGACTCACGGTCCAGGATCCAGCTTGTTCAAACCCACGAAGAAATCTGTGATCTCGATCGTACTCTTCCCAGAATGATTCTTCGGGTACGACTCGCGCAGATATACGCTCCCTCGTCCATCAGCAGAGTACCACGGCCCGCACCACGGCGGAGGCGGGGGTGCGGTTAACATCATATCGACTTGTTCCGCCTCTATCGCAAGCAGCGCGGGAAGCGCCGCTTGCGCCTTGTACTCTTCGCGCACAGCTCTGGTGAGGGCGAGGATCTTATCCTTGGTACTTGTAGAGGAGGTGGGTGGCGAGGCGACTGAGACGGGGATGACGATAGGTGACATGCCGAGGCAGTATGCGGCGTAGCCTTCGGGGGAACGGTAGGAAGCGTCGAGACGTTGACGCGAGTCCACGAGGCCGTAGAAGAAGACTGCGGCTTGCGAGTCTGCAGGCGGCGGGTTATCGAGGATAGGGAGGAGGCAGACTGCACCATGGACTACGATCGTATATGGTGAGATACGTAGATGGAGTGAAGATCAAAATGCCATTACTTACGTAAGTGGTTGACGGTGAACTTTTCGCCAGGTCCTAAGCGAGTGGCTGCAACGATCTTGTTCGATTCTTCCACAGTGAAAGTATGTGCTGCACGCCTCGTCTTGGGCTTTTGAGACATCGGATCGAATGGAGGATGGATGAGAGACTTGAATGGGTGCATTTTCTGTGAAAGGGGAGGTCAATATGGCGCTTCGCGAACGAAAGGATAGGCTTACAGGTCCTCCAGTTGCCAGACCAGTCATCACCGTCGTCAACGTTTCTTCATAAGCGGGACCTTCTCGAGGCTCTGCAGGAAGCTCTTGGACGACGACGTTCCCCTGTTCGTCAAGCTTCGCCGGCTCGTGTTTTCTCAGAATTTCGCCTGCAACAGGAAGTAGATTGGCATGCTCCTCGCCCCAGCGCATCGTCGTAGCTTGCACTTCCGCGTGATGGGGATCGGAGATGTAAAGAGCGAGATGCTCGAACAGCTTCGTCATGAGGACCTTGATACCAGCGCCGTCGAAAGGGACGTGTGAGGTATGCAGGAGTACACCGAACGTTGTCGGTGAGGAAGGTGCGAGGTAGAGGAATGTCTGAGGGACGAGATCCCCTGTTGGTATGATGCCCTGCCCAATCTCGTATCTCAGCGTGTCCAGATCTGTCACATCCTCGCGAAGGATGATGGTCTCTTCCGCCCACTTCTCCACGTCCTTCGCGGACTGAGCGACGTCATACGTCATCCACGTCGTCGGGAGTCCTCCCTCCTTCGGGTCATGTGCGACTTGTGCAGCAACGGTAGGAACTTCCCAACGGAGTGCGACCCATGCCCGGCGCAATTCCCGAAGGAGTTCTTGAGATGCGAGAGGTGTTGAGAGCGTGGCGTACACGCCAATGAAAAGGTTCTGGTCGCCGTGCTTTAGGAAGTTCCATACATCCTGGATCAGCTCGCCGCCTGCGGGCTGGCGCTTATAACGGCCAGCATGTGACTCGTCCTTGCGCCATTTGTATCGCTCGTGGTCGAAGGGCGGTTTCTGAGAGGGATTTTGGTCGACGGACATGACGAGTGGGACGAATGAGGATTTGTCTGAGATCTGAGATTAAATAAGGTGATGAGGAGAACCGCCGTCCCTGATGATCAGCATCAGGCGAAGACCGGTCTATCTGGAGTTCCTATTTCCTTTGCGTTTCCAGATCGCAAGGCTTCTATTTAGATGCTGAGAAGCCAGCGCAGTTCAGAATTTGTAACGGTGTTCAAACGAGAGAAAAACTTACCGAAGCTGAGGTTTCCAAGTAATCTTTATAACCAAGGTATTGGAATGCCATTGGCATGCATGACCGGATGATCAGGTATCATTTTTAGCTTCCGGCGTCCATCAACGCTGGAGTCGAACGGGGCAATGATGGAAGATCAGAACCACGCGAACTTGATGTCTAATTCCACAGTTTGATCTCAGTTTCAGATTAGATCAAGGCAAGGTCTCACCATTGAACATTGAACCAGCTTTTCAACGCAAACAACAGTCTGAACAAATCCTCAAGGCTTTGGGAACAAGGAACATGAGATGACGGTCGAAGGAAAAGGTTTGGTTTGCCGAATCCGGGTTTCCGTTATGTAAGCTTCGCCTGCAAAGCCACCGACCAAAAACAAATTCAGTCGTGATGCTGATGAGCAGGACTGAAACAGGGAAGCAGTTGGAATCACGCATACTTATAGGCATCATGCAATCCCATTCTCGCACATCAAACATCTACTGGCAGCACATTGACTATGACGACGGCGACAGTGAAGAAATTCCCCACTCGACAAATTGGACGCAATGGTCCAACGGTTAGCTGTCTCGGCCTTGGAACGATGGGTGAGGGCCGAAATACAATATGCAGTTGGAACGAACTAATGTCGCATTTCGTGTGATGCAGGCATTGGAGCGTATTATGGCAAGACGAACATCGAGGAAGCGTTCAAGACCTTGACATACGCGGCCGATCGCGGAGTAACCTTTTGGGACTGTGCGGACATGTATGGAGACTGTGAGCAAACCGTCGCACTATCTGTTATGGTACTCGAATACTGACGTCGCCGACCAGGCGAAGCCACGCTCGGTAAATGGTTCAAGGAAACCGGCCGCCGCTCAGAGATATTCCTCACCTCAAAGTGGGGATTGCGGGACCCAACACGCGATCCCTACGACCCAAAGAACATCGAAGACTCCACCCCATCTTACATCCGACGTGCTCTCAAACGCTCCCTCTCCCAGCTCGGTGTCGAATACATCGACCTGTATTACCAGCACCGCGTCGACCCACGCGTGCCCATCGAAGTTGTCATGGAGACCTTGCAAGAGTACGTGGACAACGGGACGATCAGGTGGATCGGATTGAGTGAGGCTAGCCCGGACACTTTGCGTCGTGCGAAGGCTGTTCCCGGTGTAGGAGAGAAGGTGATCGCGACGCAGATGGAGTTCAGTCCGTTTAGTCTTGATATCGAGAAAAATGGGTTCATGGATTTGGTGCATGAGCTGGGCATGGGCGTCGTTGGTTACGCGCCATTGGGAAGAGGTCTCGTCACTGGCCGGTATGTTACAGTGTTTGATTCTAGAATTCTATATCAGTGATGATGCTCATGACGCCTTAAACAGCTATCGCTCGCGCGCCGATTTCGACTCGGATGACTTCCGCTTGCACTTGCCGCGTTTCACGGAGGAAAACTTCCCAAAGAACCTCGAGCTCGTCGACAAAATCAAAGCCATCGCGGATAAGTACAACTCCACGCCTTCCCGAGTTAGCCTCGCATGGATTCTCGCCGAACATCCCGACAGTCTGTCTCTCCTAGTCTTCCATCTTTGCGCAATGCTAACCCTCAATTTCTTTGCTGCTCTCCAGTCGTGCCAATTCCAGGATCCCGCAGCGTCGCACGCCTTGAGGACAACGCAGGCGCTGCAGAATTGGAGCTGTCGCCCGAGGATGTGAAGGAAATACGCAGATTGAGCGAGCAGGCTGACGTGCTCGGCGGTCGTTACCCTGATTGGTTGTTGTCGGACGGAGTATGCATCCCACTTACTGAATGGAAGGGCGAGGAGGCTCTTTGAATACCCGTTTCTAGTGAGAAGGTTTGTCGGCTCATGAAGGATATGTTTGTATAGATGACATTATATACCGCATTTTGTGTTTTTTCAGCGATCATTTCTCTCAGTACAAATTTTCTATGATGGTATGAGGTTTTTCGTGTTTTAAAATTAAGAATAATCTCAATGTTCGTCATACCATACACCCCATCGTCGAAGCTATCATATTTCAGCCCTCGACGGTCGATCAACGACACCTTTCTCCAAATCTGAACTGAAAGCAGTTGATGTCATATCGACTTCATCAGTCTTCGGATAACCTTCTCGGTCGTACTCTGGAATCTCGTTCCGCGCCGGGAATGTGATCCTGCTCTCTCCTGTATTCGGATGCGCGGAATCCGGGCCGTTATCAGAATCCTGCGTAAAGGACGTGGCGTGAAAGTCTGACTCTATTACGTCGGTTGACGTTGGCCTGTTCCTGTTCAAGGACAATTGCGGGTTAAAACGTGAGATAAGTTCACGGAGACGAGCAGACCGTTGAGGCTCCAATGTGGCCATTGTCACTCCCTTCCGTTCGATTCCAACGTAGCCTGCAAGGGTCCAAAATGTGGATTTGTACGCCTTAATGGCTTCTCCGGAAAATCCGAAGAAACAGAAGAATACTGTAGAGCACAGAACGAGAAACCACCGGCTTATCTCAATTGTTAATGCGATCCTTGGGTCCGCCCGCCACAGCAGGGCAGGTACTTGGTCGACGCGGGAGTAAAAGTAATGCGTGTCTGCCCAACCTTTGTATGGTTCGACCGTTTCCCTTGTGAGATTAAGGACCACGACTGTCAGCCCGAGTGGTGTTGTGAAGCACATCGGAACACATGCAAAGAATACAAGACGGTTATAGTGATGTCTTGGTATGCTTCCACGGGTGAGCACTTCGTTCAATTCTCTCTGTTTTCTGAAGATTATGCGGAGCACCAAGGCTGATTCAAGCATCAGAATGTGTGGAGATGTGGCATGTCATCGTATTTATCCAACTCACCTCCATAAACTATTCCGATGAGACCAAGAATAGGCGGCCATGAAAATGTAGTGAGATATGTTGGCCATGTGTTATATGCGTCTGGCCAACAGCCTGCGTCTTCGTATATGTTGAATCGGTGGCCTGACTGAAGTCAGACAATTTTCCGCAATGTCACGTTATGGCAAAAAAAATACCTTCCATGGTATACTCTAAAATCAGAGAAGTAAGTGAATGGCGCAAACAGGGTTATGAAAATGCATTACCTAGGGCCATCTGTACGATCGGAATTCCCAGACATATTGAGAGATCCTGGATCAATGCCCAGTTTTTCTGAACACGTCAGGCGTGCAACAGGACTTGGCGCAGGTGCACTTACTTGTCGAGTACTGGCAAGGAAATATTTCATGGAAGATACCAAATAAAGCCGACGAATGATACACAATGATGCAGCAGGAAGCGCAACAGTATAGCCGATAAAAAACCTAGACGCTGAAGTGGTATTTACGTCCACGCACGACAAAGAATAGCGATGCAACACGTACATATATCGCAATAAATTGGCGCAGGGTTGAGCGCGTTACCGTACCACACAATGGAGTTGATGAATCGGTCTAGACACGCCAACGAAGCCCAGATTGCGTAAAGAACGACACCAGTGTTGTTGAAGTCAATCCAAGCGAGAGGAATTAGGGGTGCGATAAATCCCAAGAATGCCATGATGGGGAAGGCAGGATACGTTGGGTGAAGAGGAGCCATAGTGATAGAATGGAGGCATCGATCTCAAAACTGTCCTGTGGGAACTTATACGGGGAGGTCACGACTCGGCGAAGTAGTGGTGAAAATGGGGCTGAGTGAGCATTGCACATTGTTACGGAATCCGGAAGTATTCATTACGAATGATCTGTCAATGTCAGGCCAGCACTCAAGTAACCGAAAGTTAATCACTCTTTCCATCTAAATGGAGATAAGGGAGACTACCGTTGGCAGAGGTGCTGGGCGGTGTGAAGGATAAGCCAGGTGATCACTTCGACCCAAAGCCAATACCTCTTTAGAGTTTCTGACGACGGAGCTCGGAGGAAGTCTTAAGGTTTGGTTAAGATGTAGCATTGGTGGAGCACGGCCTGACGCGCTGCGCGTTGAGTTGAATGATCAATTCGATCTCGGGTGAATGTGGACGAAGATAAGAACGCGTCTTGGGTTCATCATCCTGGTCGGAAAATATTGGTCATAATTTGTTCACCGTCGTATTCGATATATCCGCGGACGTACGACGCGCTTGTAGTGCTGGCTTGCGAAGTGACGTACTCGCTAGAGAGTTAAACGGTGCGTGGGACTCTCGTGAAGAGTTTGCGGTGGAACCACCCAAGCATGTAGAAGATACTATAACGAGTGAGGTCACCGTCTGTCTAATGGAGATAAATTGTGGAGATGACTGATCCCCGTTCCCATTCGGCAGAACTAGCTTTGAAAGACAAGTGATGGTACATGACAAGATAAGTCACCAGTTTTCTGTGACACACCAAGAGTATGGCGTCGTGTGCTGAGTTGCAACTGTGCCGCATTTAAAGCTCCGACCGAATGTTTATCCAATTCTTCCACGATATCTCGATTTTGGAAGGGTTCGCTAGCCAACATGTGTGCGTTGATTTGCGAGTCTTTCAACCCGAAGAAAATAATCTGCATCGAGGGACTGCAATCAATGTGCGCCTAAGCATGTCAGACGATCAATCGCTTGTCTCTGTGCTTACATGAACATCATCCTGGAAGTGAGGTGGTCGGAAGTTTGTTTGCATAATACAAAGCTTTCTCGGCGAAGATCTGGAGCTGCGGTTAGGTGGCGGGGACTGTGCGAACACCAAGTGCTGCTGGGTGTGGTGGGTGAGCCGATTGGATAATTGGGATACAATATAGAGGTGGCATCGGTCGCCTGTTCCCAATCGGCGTAAGTTGATGGGCGACCTCGGATAGCAAGTGACGAGAGATCGTTGCTGCATAATTGGACGTCAATGCGGGTAAATGTCATTAATCCGGGTTTTACTGTACACATTCCAATAACAACACAACATATTTCCGTCTCCGACTTTCAAACATTTCCATGCTCAAGGTTTGAACATGACGCAGAAAAATTCCCCGATGCCGCAATGCTTTGTCCATCTTCGGAACTGCCATCTTTGTTGTATTGGTTAGTTTCGATGCGCTCGGGGAAAGTCGGTGTGTCCCCTGCTGTATCTGCATGCATAGATTCGATAACATGTACAGACCCCTGGAGAAAAGACATGTCACGAATATCTGACTCCGTAACCACATTTGATGCCGTTCGTCGTTTCCTACGGAAGGGAAGATCAGCGCGTTAGAAAATTCGATTAAATTTTGAAGACAAGTATACCGTGAAGTTGTCAATGGCGTCAATTGGGCATCTTTCTGTGTAAAGCCGAGGCCGCCCGCGACAGTCCAAAATGCCTTTCTGTATGCTTTCATGGCTTCTCCTGAAAATCCGAAGAAGCAGAAGAACACTGTGGAGCACAGGATGAGAGACCACTGGTTCAACTCAAGTATCATTTCGAGCCTTGGGTTTGCCCGCCACAAGATAGCAGGTACTTGGTGAACGCGGGAGTAATGGGCGTGGGTGTCTGCCCATCCTCTATATGGGAACACCGTTTCCGTGATGAGATTGAGGATTATGACTACGATTGCGAGTGCTGTTGTGAAGCACATCGGGACACAAGCAAAAATCACAAGTCGGTTGTAGTGATGTCTTGGTATACTTTCATGGGTTAGCAGCTCGTTCAATTCCCTCCGTTTCCTGAAGATTATGCGTAGGACCAGTGCTAACTCAATATTAGGAGAGCGTGAAAAGGTGATAACAGTGTCATATTCACCTCCATAAATCATTCCAATGAGACCAAGAATGAGTGGCCACGAGTAAGTAATCAGATATGTTGGCCATACATTGTACGGGAATGGGACACAGCCTATGTCTTCAAGTATGTCGAATCTGTGGCCTGACTGGTGTCAAACAGCTGACCCGCAATGTGATGTTCTGGATAACCTTACCTTCCATAGTATACTCTACAATTGGGGAAGTATTATGAAAGGCGGAACGAAGTTCGTAACAGTTCCTTACCTAGTACCATTTGTAGGATGGGAATCCCCACACATATCAAGAGGTCTTCGATCAACGCTCTAATTTTCTGTTGATCGCGTTAACCAGCCATCTGGATGGAATGTGAGACTAATTTTACCTGTCTCGCATCGGCAAGGAAATATTTCATGGACGAGATCAAATAGAGCCGCCGAATAATGCACATTGATGCAGCGGGAATTGCAACACTAACTCCGATAACGAACCTCGACGCTGAGGTGATATTTGCGACCACGAAAGACACAGAATGACAAATCCGAGACTTACATATGTCGCAATAAATTGGCGTAGGGTTAAGTGTGTTACCGTACCACATGATAGAGTTAATGAACCGGTCAAGACACGCCAACGAAATCCAGATTGCATACATAATGACACCGGTGTTGTCGGTGCCAATCCAAGTGAGGGGAACTAGCGGCGTGATAAATCCCAAGAACGCCATGATAGGGAATGCTGGATAAGTTGGGTGGAGGGGAGCCATATTCAAGTTGGCAGAATAGACATGGTCTCAAAACTATCCTGACTGTATTTATAAGGTGATCCGGCCAGTACTCGCCGACGCGTTGATGTTAATCTCCCTGAGTGCACATTGTGACGGACGTGGCCGAAAGATGAATGGGAGCCAATGGCATTAAGTAGCCGAAGTTGAGTCCATAACGGATAAGGCAGGTACGGTCATCGGGATGCCGGCAATTGCTGGAGCTTATCTTGATTAAGATTGCAGAGACGAGGGGAGACGGCGAAGAGATGAGCCTGGTGTGCTGATTTGAGCTTTTCAACACCAAGATATTGATTCTTAATGCTGATGGGCCGACGGAGTTCAGTAGGCGATCTTAAGGTTGGCTACAAGGCTTCGCGGGAGCGCAGACCCATCATGGATGACCGGTCCTAAGAGGGGCTAGTCTGCTTTAACGAATGGTTAAGATCAAATGCCGCAAAAGGCATAATTAATGCCAAATCTTAAAAAAATTCGTTGTCGAAACATACTATCAGACACAGCTGATCGCATTGGTCGGCGAGAGAAAAATTGAAATACCCTTGGTGGGCTAGCAAATTGCTTGAATGTCATCGATATTTTGGACGGTGATCTGGACTGCGTGATCGTACCCATGACTGTATTGACTGGCACCTCCATTGGGGCGAGAGGGACGGAGACGATATTGATCGCCTGTGGAGTGGGCGGTCACAAGTTAACTTCCATAAGCTTATCTCGTGGTCGTACATTGCCCATTCCGAGAAGCCATACGACGCGGAGAGTGAAGGCTGGACGAAGAGTAGATCCTCGTCGAACGGCTTATCCTCGCAAACGCGCTAACCCGAGCGAGCGGGCGATATCAGATACCAGCGACATTATTCAGAACAAACCAAAGAAAGGCCTAAACTTGGATTGGGATACCCAGCCTTGAGGTGCAGAGTTGAGCGTTGAGCACCGAGCCTGACAGTACCATAACCCACGGACAGACTCAAGATTGTCAAGCTTCACATGTATCCGTATATATTTAGGCTCCGACTAAATCTGGCTGCCGAAGTACAGTATGGTCGAACAGTATGGTCGAACAATCTGACTCGCTACATTTTACTGACCTTCACTCACCTTTCCACTCTGCCAGTGGAATGCAATTGCCTTCCATAGTTTTCATGATCATCTCTGGATACCTCTCTCCGCCCACATCCGCCTCTTCGCTCAGCTTGCGAATTGCCAGAACATCCTCCTCGGTGATTTTGATATCCGCACCACCTGCGTTCTCCTCAACACGTTTGATGCCCCGGCTTCCAGGAATAGGGAACACTACTCGTCTGTGAGTTCTCGGTTTTGAAGTGTGCGGTTACTCTAACTACTCACTATAACTGTACGATGCAAGTATCCAGGCCAATGTAATTTGACTGGATGATGAGTGGTATCTTTCACCGATTGACTTGATCATGTCCGTCAGGACCAAGTTCTTTGGGAAATTCTCTTCAGTGAAGCGAGGAAGCCATAGGCGGACATCGTCAGCGTCAAAGTCTGCCCGGGAACGATATCTGTTTGGAATGCATCATTGTTTGGCCACACAAGTCAGGACCTGGGACTATACACACCTCCCACTGACGAGACCTCTCCCGAGCGGGCTGTATGCCACGACGGCGACACCGAGTTCTTCGGCAACCTTTACAAATCCAGATTTTTCGATGTCCAAGCTGAACGGGCTGTACTCCATTTGTACTGCGATGACTTTGTCGCCGACACCTGGGACCGCCTTTGCACGACGAAGTGTTGCAGCGGAACATTCGCTGAGACCAATCCAGTGAACTTTGCCGCTGTCGACGAATTCACGAAGTGATTCAAGCACTACTTCGATGGGTACTTTCGGGTCGACCCGGTGTTGGTAATAGAGGTCGAGATACTCGACTCCCAAATTCTTCATCGTGCGATTGAACGCAAATTTGATGTACGATGGCGTCGAGATGGGCGGATTTGTTGGGTCCAAGACGTTGGTACGTATATCAACAGAGCCGAATTTGGAAGCCAGGAATATTTCGCTCCTGCGTCCTGTCTTCTTCAACCACTCTCCAATCTTCGTTTCCGCTGGGATAAGATCGAGCTGGCTGAGCGCGAATCATGACGGCCATCAGAACCTACCATCTCCGTATATGTCTGCACAATCCCAAAATGTCATGCCCCGATCAGCTGCGTATGTGAGCGTTTCGAACGCCTCATCATTATCGGTTTTGCCATAGAAAGCGCCCATACCTACCACGAACTCAGTTACACCACCAAGTCACGTCATATTTTCACGTACCCATAGTTCCGAGACCTATTGCGCTGACTTTGGGTCCATTTCGTCCAAGCTGGCGAGTGGGGACTTTGTGTGAGACCATTTTGCTAATGTATCTTGATGCGCTTGAGAGGCGAAATTAACGTTATTGAGATGCCTCTTTATGCTCACTACTGCGACTGCCGAAATGGTTGCGCGTACTCCTGCCGACCTATCTTGGCATATCTTGGCATCCTTGGACGAGCATGACGTCATATCGCCGATACCGACACCCAGACCAATCATTGGTAGACGCCTTCAAGCAAAGGAACTACTCAAGTGCTTTACTTCACTATTTTGTTGAGACCCAGACTCGCCCAGATGTAAGTGTGAAGAAGAAATGACCAAGATGAACCGCTGCCAGTGCCTTGCTTGAGATCTCAGGCGATTCTGCACGGGTTGGTCTGAAAATATTCACACATCCGCTGCTCTATATCACCATCCCGTAATTTCCAGGATTGCATCGAAGCCAACACCAGGAACTTCGCTCAAAACTGGAATCGCTTCGACATCTTGCCAGTAACGGTCGATTTCTTGTAGAGGGTGACTAGGCTTGGTGATGCTCCGAATGTGTCACCTGCGAAGGTTATTGTATAATTGAGCACCGGATATTTCAGAGAAACAAGTAAACCATGACTAGATTCACCTGCTTCAGGATATGCTATTGAACGACAAATAGTCAAAATAAATCAACGATGTGATGAAACATGCAATATTTCTCCGCTGAAAGATTCCTTTCTAACCATACAATGTGGCAAAAACAAATGAAGCATCCTCCGCAGACGCTTGGAATCGACTTTGGCATCCAGCAGTGATCACTTCAGGGGACTTCATTAATCTGAAGGAGTTCCATAACCCTTTCGTGATGGAACTCTAATAATCGGAGCTGGTCATTGAGCTCCTACAGAAAAGTAAATCAAATACGTACTCATCAGAGGTTTTCGCTTTATGATCTCCTTTAAACCGTTACACATGCGCACAGCGTCTGCTCTGGAAGACTCCGCAGTACTACTGGGAATACTAGTGTGCGGACTGCGTGAAAGGTCTCTGGCGAGAGACTGCGCAGCGGAAGTCCAGACAGCCTATAATATTGTCAGAGAATGGTCAGGAACGAAACAGAATAATTGAGTATCTACCGAAACTATCGGGTCTAAGAAAAATATTGTAGTGTGCTCTGCAATGAATTCTACAATGTCGACAATGCATTTAGCGGTCAGCAGGCAAACCGCGTATGATTCACAGCTATTTTCAGCAGCAACAAAGTGCAATTGGATACGAGAAGCCAGGACGATGCCGCGAATGACGATGTATGCCGATTGGTCCTCAGAGGATAGGTTGTCCATGTGATGTAGTGGAGGGAGCATTTCGAGCAGTTCCCCAATCGATTGCTCAGACATCTCGCGAGTTAGGCCCTTTAAACGCTCCATTGCTATGCTAAAAATTCAATGATAAGTTTTCCCGCTGTAATTTCCGGAACTTACGTGTTGATCTGTGTGGATCGGCAACCACCATCGAAGCGCTGTAGAACAAGGCAGACGCCTTCACTCTTAGAGACGGAATAGAAAATTCAGCGGGATGAATGCTATCAGGTTTCTGTCGGCGTAGGACGAAATCTAGTAGCTCTCGTCTATTGTGTGGAGTCATACCCTGTGAGGCGTTGGGCCATTAAGAAACTCCGTCAAAAGGCGGGCGTATAAAAAGGCTTACCGACGCGTAATCCTGAAATTCCATCGGCCACGGAGTGAGGATTGGCGATCTTGGAGTTATCGGCGAGGAAAGGTAAGCTGGGCGATCCATAGCGACAGACCAGCATCTATCGACGTTATAAGTCACCCAGAAAATGTTGATTCTCTCTCCCTCCTCGATGGCATCGCGGGGAGGTGGAAACTCGAATGCACTGATACTTCCAACGAGATCTGGAGTCAATGCATTCGGTGGGATCACCCCGCGGATATATTGCAGACCAGAGCTCAATGCGAGAGACGAAGCGGCGCCGGTGTGATATCGACCCTCCAGTGGGCGACCAGCGCAGAAGAAATATTGCGCTAGAAGAATCTCAGCCTGGAGAGCTTGGAAGCGTGTTTTAGGATCGCGGCTATTGAGAGCGTCTGCGACGTATAGCTTGGCTTTCTCCAATGATCTTCGCTCTAGGTTGAAGAATTGCTCGCAATTTAGGATACACAGGCCCCATAGGTAGACACTGTGAAGAAGGGCAGGTGATGGATAGTTGGGGTCCGCTGGAGAAAGCGCGAGAGTAGCAAGGAAACGATCTTTGTTCATGGCGAAACCGAGCTGCCTGGAGTATGAGATAACCAGGTTCACGCTGGCCATGTTCTTCAGAATAATTTCCCGACATTCAAAGTAGGGGAAATGCCGCACAGAAAAACTCTGACGAGAGGAGGAAGTTCTTCATCACTTTGATTCAATTTTAACTGAGTCGAAGAGAGTTGAGCGGTCGCCTCGTCTGAAAATTGTCAGGGGTTGTGATAGCATGCAATTTTAATATATCTTTACGACTCACCGCATGAAGGCTGCTGACCATGTGCTTCGAGTTCTTTTAAGCGTTTTTCAAGTCGGGAAATGTTTTCTTCGAGGTCATAAATTTCTTGATCGGCGTATTCGCATTTTGCAGCGCGATTACCACGAGAACACGGAGTGCATATTGGTCTCACAGCATCGCATTTCTTTTTTTAAAAATCATTGGAGTCATAACTCAGTCGTAACATCGAGCGAGTTGATCTTTGAACATACAACTTTTCGCGCTCTACGGAAAGGATTAGTAAAGTAATGGAATGTTTGCGAAGTAGACAGAGCACTTGCTTGCAATGAAGGCATGCCTTCCCTGGGCGAAGTATCTCTCCCTTCATGTGCGACGGCAGAGACATTGTATGAGCGCACGGCGATTTGAGTGACTTCCGAATTGGTGTGCAGGGATCCGGCTTTTATCTTTCGAACTGCAGATGCCAAGATTACGACGAGGTAGCGTGGATTAGGGTTTATCGCCACTTCGAACACATTGGCGTTGGTGGGAAGAAAGCCACACGGTGATCCTCGGCTCGGTCTGGGATGGCCTTGAGTGGGTACTGGCCCAAGATGGTGATGGAAGTTGAACCAGATCCCTTCACAATAACGCAGGATAGCGACGAACATCCAGACTGTCCACTGGCAATTGTCGAAGACGAACGCGTTTTTCCGGGGATCACCGAATCTTGATTGCCGACCATGTGCGGTGCCTAAATATAGCTGCAACGGTGTCAATCGGCAGTATCAGACTAAAATGAGTCGGAACTGAGATGGAATAGCCTATGTTTCAAAGATCGAAGGCTACAAACAATTATTTAAAGGCGGTCAGAAACGGTTGCAGTGACCACTTGTTCGAGCGCGTGGTTATTCATCTGTACGGTCCCCGGATTCGACCGATTCCTACGTGAATGGAGGTGAAGTCGTTGGCTCGTGTTCGTTAATGCGGTTATCCATATAGTGTCAGGCCCGTAATGCGACGAATTCGGGAGAAGTTGATTCCCGTAGTTCTCCTTAAGTAACCGGAAAGGCCAGAGGCTGGACCTCGACCAGTAAGGCACGACCAGAGGTTTCAAGTTTTCAGTAGCACTGTAGCGGAAACACCCGTACAATTATCCTAGCCGTAGTATGAACCGGTGCTGCAATATGCTGCAATATGCTGCACAATGCTGAACATTATAGATAAAGGTTGCTTCATCGACCGGACTTTGAGGACTGTTGTGTGACAGGACATCTGAGGATAGATAGCCATACCGGTAACGAACTTCCGTTCGCAAGAATTCATTTGGTTGACGATCCACAACGGTAGAGACCAATTTTCTTGCAATGAAAGTCATGCGGCAGACAATGTGTATTGTCTCGTCTGTTGAAAGGCTTTGAGGAAGTCTAAATTCGTTATTCGACAGACTGGCTTGGCATATATATATATACGGATAGAACCTCCACTGGGGGCGATCGAGAAGCAATGTCGCAACAAATGTGGTGACCGTGAGCCATCAAATGGAGTTATTAGCGGAACTATGAAGGATTAGTAATATGCCACTTGCCAAATAGAACTTCTCACCAGAGGAGAGGAGGGTAGATCTCAATCATGAAGTCATCGCAGTATGATTTTATTAACGTCGTTGGTCAGACCGTCCAGACCTCCATGTTCCCATGAACCATGAGTACCATCGCGGTTAGAATCGACGATGCTAGCGCGTTTTATGGTCTTGTCCGGCGATTGACCCGCACGAGCTCCAGCTGCTGATACGTCTCGGTCTCTAGCTTCCATACAGAACCACAGAACATCCAGCTCTCGATGCCCGTGAACTATTGGAGTGAATGTCATTGTGTGAAATGGTTAGCGTCTGGAACCCATTACAGTCCAACCAGCATCGCCCGTCGAAAGCGCAGAATTCGTAAGACAGATCGAGCACATGGTCGTTGGTGGGAGGATTCCACCGAAGATCTGAGTTGGTCATCTCCGCCGCCTGTATTCATGGGCTGGCTTATTGTCTCATTCGGAATGTTCGTGCCAGTTTGATCTCAGTTCCGACTCGTTTGAGATGTTCGAGGAGGATTTTGAGCAAAGTCGGGCTCCGTAAGCATGCCCTGAGGTCTGAATTTTTTTCAAAAACTCGGCACGGTGTGTGCTGCTCGGGTGGTACAGCAGTCTGGATAAATCACGAAATGAATTCATAATAAACTTAATAATTCACATACAATCCGATAATTATCAACTATTTATTCTTTCTTGTGCGAGCATAAAGCGTGCAGTATTTGTACATTTACACAAACTTCTCCTACCACTCACAATTGCAATAAAAGATTACCATGGCATCAGGCGAGCTCTAGCCCTCACAATTATTTTGCGCCATTATTGCCGTGAATTATTGATGCTTAGGGATATTTCAGTATCTTTAATAATCTAAAACACTATTTATTCCTCAGAAATGTTTCTTTAGATGTTCTATAGCTTTTTGAGACCATTTGAACAGTTCCTTCACCTCAAATACTCGTTACAAGGGATGACTTTCAGTTTTGTGGCTGAGAATTACTTCTTTTGGACGAGTTTTTGTCACCGTTCTCACGCCACTTGCCTTGGCCTCGCCCACTTGTATGCTTTCCCCCTCGGCCACATACCCCTCAAATAATTCCAAATTTTGCAGAGTAGTAGCAGAGAGTATATAGCATCGTTCAAAAAATTTCTATAACATTCCGGTGGCTTTCTGTGTCATGTATTTGCGATCTCCCCCTGTGGCACTGTGAATTTGTCTCACACCATCCCCACACCTCTGATTTTGTTAGCCCTATGTTCATAAAGGCTCATTAATGTTTCCTAGATGTATTTATGTATTATATGTATGTTCTACTCCTGTGCAGCTCCCAAAACTGACCAGAAGGACCGTCAGGTTTATTTACAATTCCAACAGGCATTATTCGAGAGATTGCAGATGAATTATAAATGAAACGCGGCAGGAATGGATTAGAATAAAAGAAATGATGCATAGGAAACCACACAGACTGCAGGGAGCCCGCCGCTTCAAGCCGGAGAAAGGAGAACAGGAAACCGCAAAAATGAGCGAGTAAACTTGTGGCTGTGCAACGGCAGTGCCTCACCGCCGAAATTGTCTACGGATGGCGCGGGAATCAAAAGCCGTAGACTTATTAGGAATCTAGACTAGCCAAAAAAGTCTATTGCAATTGCCTAATAAGTCTATTGCACACCCCAAAGTCGGCGTAAAAGGCCGGTTCGTCATTGCTTAGTCACGTTGAACGGTCAAAATGGCCGGTGATTAGGCCGGCAATCAAGGTTCTCCACCCACATTATGCCACAAATCAGTCATTCATTCAACCACCCAAACGTCTGCCGTCGTTAATGGTTGGTCGCGTCAAATCCGCCGTGTGGAAGCAGACCGCAACATGGGAGTTTCTGGCCATGCAATGCACGCAAGCAGGACCTAGCTCGGGAAGATGACCGTTCCTACCAGTGCGATGGTGAGAAAAATTTATCTGTTCGACATCATCGAGGTCATATCGATATGAAATTTCGGCACTTGTAAATCTTACTAAACGATAAAAGCCATCGCTGGTTGGCCTCATCGATCCGGAACCCTGTCAAGTCACCGTACAGTACTTTCTTTCAATGGCTCCTCGAACGAATGAGGAGGCGCTTCGGCCAGGGCAAGCGTGCCTTCATTGTAGGTCAGTACTATTCAAGACATCATGTTAGCCATTGCTAAGTCTTTGAAGGTCCCGAAAAATTGTATGTTCATCGTCGTGATGGGTCATATGGCAGAAGTGCTAATGAATTAATGGCGAGAAATGCGATGGCATGCGTCCAACGTGTACTCCGTGTTGTCGTGGCAATCGGACGACAAAATGCGAATATGCCGATCAACACATTGCCGCCCTCGAAGAAAGCGTAGCCCGACTTGAGAAACGTTTGCAGGAGCTTGAAGGGCAGCCTCAGGAAATGTCAGCAAGTTAGTTATACATACGTATTTGCAAAAACATATGTATCGCAATCGCTGATATTATTTGTCAGGTGAACACAAGGGTCAGGAGTCATCGAAGCAGTCGGGATTGAATAATAATTGCGATGAGCTTCCTGACCCGGTCAAAACTCTTCTGTACGTCTCCGTGCTCTGTGGTGCTAAACGATTGGTGTGTTGAACGTTGCAAATGCGAAGCGTCAACATCGTCGTCTTCAACTCTGGACAGGTGGGCTTTGCAATGAATAAGGAGCGTTTCCTCGCAAGTCTCGCCTTCCCACAGGATCATCCGAACTATCCATCATCTGCACTCCTCCAGAGTATGTACCTTTGGGGTCTACGAATCTTGAACTGCGAGCAATTCGTAAACCTCGAACGGAAGGCAGTGGAGAAAGCTACATTATTTGTCGCGGATGCTCTTCACAGTCGCGATCCCAAAACGCGTTTCCAAGCTCTCCAGGCGGAGATCCTCATTGCCCAGTATTTCTTCTGTCGTGGTCGCGCGCTAGAAGGTAGATACCACACTGGCGCCGCTTCATCCCTCGCGGTGAGCTCTGGTCTACATTTCATACGCGCACCCATCCTTCCAGCTGCGGGGGTATCAGACCTTGTCGGGAATGCGAACGCTTTTGAGTTCCCGCCACCAAGAGATGCAATTGAGGAGGGAGAACGGATTAATGTGTTCTGGGTTACGTACAATGTCGACCGATGTTGGTCTGTTGCTACCGGTTGCCCAGCGACACTGTCTTCACCAACTTCGCCCCGATCGCAGATCCTCACTCCATGGCCAGCTGATTACGATGATTACGCGGTACGAGTCTGTAATTTTCTTCTCCATCTGCGTGTTCTTACTGCGTACAGCGTATGGATGTGGAAAATTTGCCCTTCAATCGAACAATCTTGGACTACATCTTTCGTCGCACAGGACCGAATATAAACCAACCCGATGAATTCTCCCTTCCTTCCCTGAGAGTAAAAGCCCCCATACCGTCCTACAGCGCCCCGCTCTTGAGTAGTGAGACACACAGACGTGCGACTATCCACTCAAAATACCATATGCATACAAATTAACATTGAATTCCAGCTACGGAATGCCTCAAAGGGCTATCTCCCGCCATGGTCGAACAATCGATCTGGGATCTCCTCAATATCCTTCCTCCATTGAACCAAATGGACGAACACACGTTTGAGGACCGATCGGCATACATAGTTATACGTGGGCTAGCACTTGCATCCTTTGTCCAATTGAACTTCGTACGGGCTGGAGTGAATCGTGCCTTTTACAACGTATGCCTTACTAGCGCGAAAAATATCGTCGACCTTGTCGAATTTGTTGCGACGACAACAACGATATTCATTTTGGACCCGATAGTTTCGGTGGGAATCACATTGTCTGATCGTTGGCCGTATTTTTAATCGCTATTCACAGGTTATATGGACAACAGCCGCACAGGCCCTTGCTCGAGACCTTTCACGCACACGACTAACGCGCCTCCCCGCTAATTCCTCGGAGTGTTCCAGAGCGGACGCTAAGCGTATGTATAACGCATTGAAAGAGATTATCAAACGGAAACCTCTGATGAGTACGTGTTACGTTTCATTTTGTTGCAGACGGTGACCGGTATGATATATTAGAGTTCCATCATGAAAGGGTTATGGAGCTTCTGCAAAGTGACGAGGCATTCTAATTCCATCGGGGCAGAATTTAGCTGTCCATCATGCGTCGCGTCGTCGGTTCTCGCTGCGCGCATCGGGTTGCAGGAACTGTACATCACTTCTCAACGCAATCTAGAATATGAGGCGAATGATTCCGAGGCGTTTGGAAGCACCAATCATGAGACCTGTTTTACCAGCGCGTTGGAACACAGTGGGATGGTTTGAGCGCAACACATATTAGTTGGGAACAGCAGAGATTGAGTGGTCAGATATTTTATGTTCTTTCTGGATCAGAGCGAGACTGTCCCCGTGATTCTCGTACTTATCTGCCATGCTTATTTTGTGCGAACCTGAACTCAAAAAGTGACGCAAGTACAATAGTTCGTTTGGTATTTCCAGTTTTGAACTTGAACTTGTGAAGCAATCAAACCAACGATTCCCACAAGATGAGCAAAAGGACTCCGGCGTTTGCCGAGTGAATTTGATCTCCGCATGGCCTGAGGCAGATCCCAGGCTTCGCTTCGAGATTTTTCTCAATGCCAAAGTCCTGCCGGAATCGACCTGTTTCAACCGTGTGCACGACGAAGATTCGCTATACATGGTGATTACGCAGAAAAACCTGGACAATATTCGCGCGATGACTCATCGACGACGGAAGTCGTCCGCACCACGAAGCATGCTGACAACGCCGTCGTAGATTAGTGACTCAACCTGGCGCTCTGGAATTGGCATCGTTTTCGAGACCAAACCATTCAAAAGGGCAAGCAGCTTCTAGCCCTCTTTTCTCTCATAACATGTCTACGATCGAAGTCCCCTCACGTCAACTGGGCCGCAATGGCCCCATAGTCAGTGCGTTGGGATTTGGAGCCATGGGTGCGTATTCTTAATAAGCTTTACCGCACAACATGCTGAGCAAACCGTCAGGTATCGGAGCGTTCTACGGAAAGACAGACAAAGATGAAGCTTTCAAGGCTCTCACACATGCAGCTGATTGCGGGATGACCTTCTGGGACTGCGCTGATATCTATGGGGGTAGTGCGTTGGAATTATTTCAGTCCGCTAGAAATGTGAAAAAAAAAATTACTAACTGCGACTCTTAGCTGAGGCTGCACTTGGCAATTGGTTCAATCGAACCGGCCGAAGAAACGAGATATTCCTGGCTACGAAATTTGGCGCTCGCGATCCAACCAAGGCAATCCACGACTCGAGTCTCAGCAGCCCCAACTCAAAACCATCGTACATTCGCGAAGCTCTTAAGCGGTCTTTAGAGAAGCTGGGCGGCGACTACATCGATTTGTACTATCAGCATCGCGTCGATCCGAACGTGCCGATTGAGATCGTACTCGAGACTTTGCGGGAATTCGTCGACAATGGAAAAGTCAAATGGATAGGTTTGAGCGAATGTAGCATTGATACGATGCGTCGAGCAAAGGCGGTACCTGGTATTGGCGAGAAGGTGATTGCAGCGCAAATGGAATTTAGCCCTTTTTGCTTGGACATCATCAAGTCCGGATTTTTGCAAGCCGCCCGGGAGCTAGGTGTGACTATAGTCGCGTACAGCCCCCTGGGGAAAGGAATGATAAGCGGGAGGTATGCAAAAATACATATATTCCGCGGACTGAACTACCACGGCTTTCAGATATCGATGTCGCTCAGATTTTGACGCCGACGACATACGCCTCTTATTCCCTCGCTTCTCTGAAGAAAATTTCTCAAGAAATCTTATTCTCGCAGACTCTGTAAAGGCGATAAGTGAGAAATACAACGCCACACCGAGCCAAATTACGCTTTCGTGGATTATGAGCGCATACCCCGATTGTGAGCACCATTTTTCCATGCCTTGACGCAGCGGATGAACAGATGGCCTTATCCAATGATCTAGTTATCCCGATTCCGGGCTGTCGCACAGTGGAGCGTGTGCAGGAGAATGCTGGGAGTGTCTCTGTCGCTCTCACCGATGATGATATCGAAGACATCAGCAAGTTGAGTGAGGATGCCGATGTGGGCGGTGAGAGATTACCGTCAAATCTTTTGACGAACGTGAGGGGTGATTGCCTTCTTCTCGGAGATTGGAATGGCGAATGAGGTTTGCTTGTGCAAATATACGAAATAAAGATACTAGTTGTCGTGGCGAAAACTCCATGGGGACAGGCTGTATTCTGCAACACCGAATGATTTTTCCCATGCAGCCCACTTCTCCGGTTCATGATTTCAGTGTGACGTGAACATGCACAGCATCCCGAAAGTCTATATGTCATCAAACCGAAGCACGCGGACAACCTCTGGCAATTCGGATTCGACCTCCCTCAATAGGAGGACACAAGAAACGATTCCCGTCGCTAGAATGGCAGCAATGGCCTGCATCGCTAGCTTGGTATCTTGTGCTACATTTCACCGAGTTTGACACGATTGTTGTACTCGAGTATTGGAAACTATATCAAAGCAAAGCTATGTTGATAGAGTCGTTTGCAAGGTGTCGTTGACTTTGTTTGAGACACAATCTAATTGGCTATAAAAGTCTCTGACTTTCGATCTTTCTCCTGATAATTAGAAAACCTTGAAGTCATCGGACATCCCGATGCCAAAAACCTCACCGCCGGCACAAGTCGAATTTCACCCCGAAATTCCCAACTTACATGAATGGGGAGGCATTACTGGCATTCCATGCCAGGATGCCGGAATCCTGAAAGAGCTGGAAGGCTATTATACGAAGGCTAAACCACATCTTCTCGATCTGAGCCATCAGCTGATTGGGAGTCACGGTTTCCACCAGGATCAAAGCGAGAAAAATGCACATTATCTGTTTGCCATAGAGCGAGAATCTCCGTATAAAAGCGAAGGTGGCCACAACCCGTCCCCAGATTTTCGTCTCAGATTACCCTCAGAAATTTCCTCTTTTTTCTTACCAGAACGACGCACGGAGTGGCAAATGATATTCCATGGTGCGGTATTCCCAGCAATGAGATTTGATACAGGGCCAGTCAAAGATTTGCTATGTTTTCTTCAATGCATTGCACCTGGCTTAGTGGTTCTCAGCAGCGAGGTAGATGCATGGCACGAAGGACGACAGAAGGGGGAAGGTAGTTACGCAACGGGCACTCCCAAATCAAGACTGGGTGAAGTCCAAAGAGAAAGTGTTGAGAGCGGTGTTCGGGGATGAGAGGTACCATAAGCTGGAAACGGCCTCAGGGAAGCTAGAGATGTCATTCCGCAACACGTTTGAGCCTGATAGTGACAGTCCTTGAGGTGTTGCGTTAGTCATCCTCCGATGCGTCGATGAGCCTGGTTCGGCGTCATCGGCCTCGGCGTGCTACGGGCTGTGATCGAATAGAATGTTTTATCTATTCTAAGTGATGGCTACACACGTCCAGAGGTAAAATATTTCGGGAATGGTTGCGTTACGATAAGAATCACCGCATGAGGATTACTCAGAATTGATGAAGGATTGAAACCATGCAATAGCCTTGGCTCGCCAATGCTGAACCTGGCATTTGCTCCGGGATCCCATTGAGTGTTATATAGTTGCGGATTCAGCCGTAGGGTTTGTGAGCATTGGACGAAAAGAATGGGGAATCCGATTACATCTCTGGCAGATGCCACGGATAGCAAGCCGCATCTAAAATCATGGAATTAGCGCTCGGAAGGTTCGGCGACGCTTGCGTTAAGTAGGGATGCAGCAATTGTTGAACGTGGTGCAACGCTGCAGCGGAACGGGGGTGGATGGCTAGACGTAGTATGCAAATGTTAATATCAGCTAAGCGGCTAATAAGGTTGTGAAACTACCTGATGGTGCCACTGGTATATTGCAAGTCAGAAGTAGATACCCGTTTGCCAGTGACATCGACGGCATTTGATATGTTGGACGTGGCTAAAGCGGTCGCAATTGCGATAAAGATCGACGTCTCAGCAAACTGTATCCCTGGGCATATCCTGTACACCGTCAGCATGTCCAACCTAACACGCCATTGGGGTGGTGAAATCCGGTACCTTCTCCCGAAACCGAACGCTGCAGACACAGTTTTCGATGCTGTTGGGTTATCAATGAACCGTTCAGGCTGAAAATTGAAGGGATCCGGGAAAATGTGTTTGTCGTGCAATATTGACCTTCATGAGATAGTGTATTTCAGCATTTATAACAATAAATTCGATGACGTCGACGAAGGAACTAACCAAATATTAGCCAAGACGAGCGAACCGGCAGGCAATTTGTATCCAAGATACTCGTCATCTTGTGTGAGTTTGTGAGGCGGGGCTTTTCATTCAGAATTAATGTGCTGCTGACAACGATGTGAATCAAATTCTTACTCAATGGTGCAACTGGGTTCCATCGAAGCGCTTCACGAGAGATCGCTTCGATGAATGGGAGGTCTTCTCTATCAGAGATCTCTGGAAGACGGTTCGAGCCGATGACGCGGTCAATTTCTTCCTGACCTCGTCTCTGAACCTCAGGAAACATGCACATAGCCAAGAAAAATGACATAATCGTTGAAACAGTCTTCCACGAAATTCAGCTTCGATGAGTTAGAGAATCATGACTCAAGTTCATACCGTATCGGCGCCACCTAAGATTTATTTAACCGAGAATATGTGGATATAATATTTGGACGCACCGCCCCATAAAGATGTAAGAGTCCAACGCAAGCACTCTTCCGTTTTTGCCGGAGGATTCCCAGAATATTCGTCAAGAATGGTGGTGGCGAAATTTGGTCTGGTAATTGCGTCCTTTTGGACGGTGAATCGGAATGAAATAACATCGCCGAGCAAAATTTACCTGGTTTTGTTTCGACCAGACGTATGGACCGTGGACAAATCTTGAATGCTCATCCCGCCATACCTCTGCAACTCTACGGAAGCCGGCACCCGGGAACCATTCGGGAACATATCTGACTGATAGATTCTTAAATTTATGCGATGATCGAGCGACGGGTACTTACGAGCAGGAATGAAGTCGACAAGCCACGCTCCGGGTTTGGAAGCCGATGCGAAACTCTTCATGACGTGTTGAGACAATTTAATCCATGCGTCGTTCTTTGGAGCCGCCCGATAACCGTAGACGACTTTCAAAATGAGGGAGCCAGCGAAACTAGGGAACAGCTCAGTGATACTTCATTCATAATTGAGCATTAGGTTCGTACTTTATAACTTGTTCTTCGATTTGATTTACGTCGTCCCAGAGGTTTCGGACAAAATTTCTACTTCTTTCGGTGTGTAAGGGCCAATAATTCTGCAGGCCTGGTGAATTAAGCTCCCGATGAAAAAGCTTCCTCATGTCGCGAAGACGTTCGCCATAGTTTGAGAATACCATCTCGTCAGCATATCCAGCCCTGTGGCGAGTCTGTTCAGAAGAGAATGACAGCGGGGAAGAATATTTACAGCTCGCCGGCCATGACCTGTACTGCTGCGTCAGCCGGTATCTGGGTGTGGATTAAGCTCACCTACCATCCTCGCTCTATCAGAATATATCGAAGATCTCTTCGCCAGCAGATCGTTCGCCATTTCTAGGGTATTCAAAAGTATAATAGGTTGTCCAAATGCGTGGACATAAACGATATCCCCTACGCCATAGAAAAATAAATATAATAAATAGAACACAAATGTTCATGGTACATACCGTACGTCTTCGCCCATTCAGCGTAAGTCAACCAGGGGTGTTCAATGGGCATTTGCAACACATTTCCTATTATTGGAAGGGGCTTTGGTCCTGGAGGAAGTTTCTGCGGAAATGATCTTCTCCGAAGCCAGAGAAGAAAAAGGAGAAGACACGCAGAAGCAACGATTTGGGGAGTTGAGATCATGAGAGATGCGGAGGAGCAGAAAACTGGGTTGTCTTTCTATAGGTTTACGATCCGGGCATTCCGGGGTGTCTGTCAATACAATTAGTGCGAATGATTCGTGATTGAGGCCGCGGCGCTTGTGACCCCGGCGATTGTGATCCCGCATAAAGAACCTAAGGCAAGACGCGTCCACGACAGGTAACCACAAGTATAACATAGGACAGGCTGCAAAGACGCGAGAATTACGATTTGGAGACCACACACACAGAGCTTCCAGCGTACGATGTAGTCAGGACTGTGGACGGCATCAGTATCTCTCCATCCGCAAAAATGTGCAAGACGTCTCGTGTGCTTCCATGCTATCGAAGTTTTGAAATTTTCATCACCATCTAGATGATCTACCGTTGTTGTTTTGACGGTGGCGCTTGTTGACAGGAGACATTATCGAGCAGATTGTTTCCAACTTTTTAAGGTAATCTTTGCTGACGACGAGGTCTGTCATAACAAACATGCCCGGATCCTCGATCAGCCTAAATGGAGAGAAGCAATTTGGCTTGCTACACTGCAGTGGGGTGGTGTGTGCAAATTTCCGTGAATCGTGTGCGAGAATGGACCTGAGCTCATCTAAGTGAAGCGAATAGAAGAGAAGGTTTGTGCAGCACGGCAATGGCCGAATATCAGGCGGAGAACCAATTCTAACCTGTTCCGAGATCCCGACAGTCAGTGGGCCGGCATTGCCTGCTATTCACCTTGCGGAATTGAATGACAATTTGTGCTATCTCCAGCAAGCGTATTCAGGATAAGAAGCATCCTCACGGTGCAGATGGCGGCACATATGCCAGTTTCTTCTGTAACGGACGAGGTACCTAGATGCTTCCACTCATGCTTTGACTTCGCCGGCGTCGATCCCCACAATCAAGGAACCTTCTGCTTCTCGGGTTGGATTCTTATTTGATCGGAATCCGAAACTTACAGGACATCGTACAAAAGTTTCACATAGGATTAGGTATCATCTTGGCCAACGGAACTCTATAGGTTGCTGGTGGCAGAAAACCATTTACTCGTTCCGAATGTACCTGCAACATGTAAAAGAAATTCAGTTCAAACTCCACCGCATCAGTCATTTGACATATCTGGTGACGCAGTGGAAGGCATTCAATCATTCCGCAACCTAACAGAGGTCCATGTGTCACAACGGGAGGCGATGGCAGCTCGTTCCACGGCGTATTCCTTGTATAAACACAATTGAATCGTGTCCTGGAGGTGTGTCCGAGCAAACCGACACGCCGCTGGAGAAAAGATGATGGCGGAACGGTTTGCAGTTACTGTAATATCCCGTCTCCGTGAAATATTATGGTGCCGGGATTTGTAACTTCAATTGAATATTATATCCCTTGAGAACGCCACTGTTGACCTTTCCGTGAAATACAATCATGATGCGCAGATGAGTAAAGCGTCCTAAAGGAATTTGAAAATATCGTTCCCAGTAGTTGAGGAGCAAAGCCCGCATTTCGGAGCAGTGAAACTATGAACATATCCTGACATGCAATGCTCACTTACCATGCCCGAAACTCAGCAAACGACAGTCTTGCCCTCCCCGGATATCTGATCCAGACATAATAAGTGTTTGAGACGAAGAGCAGAGATAGATTGCTTGGAATTTACGCGAAGTAGACTAGATTTGATTGAAAAACTTTCCAGGAGTGTCGCGTAACCATATCAAGTGTCATCGAGAATGGTGCAGAGGAGAGGCTACGAATATTTGAGTTCAGAAGGTCTGCTTAACGTCTTCTTCGTGTTAGCGTCCGTCCGCTGCCACCTCCATGCCAGAAACATGGGTGGGTAGGCGACAGGTTGGTAGAATTTGGCAAGAATTTGTTCGCTTTTCCTCCTAATGATCTGTCATACAAGTGCCCGTATCAGCTAAGACAGGTGGTGTACGTAGAGCGGTCAGGACAGTTTGAGGAGCTGTAAGTGCAGAAGACTCCAGGCCGTCCATCACGATCGTTCCACTCGAACGTCCAGGAGTTTAATTTAACCGGATCAAATTTCGTTTCAGAGGTGCGGATGGTGAAGGCGGGCCAGGCCACACTGACGGTGTTCAGAGGAATAGTACAGGTCAAGTGGTCACCAACCCATCTGTCACCGAAGCGCAGGGATGAACGGTACGTCTCCGCACTTGCAGCTTCCTCCGCAGAGAAGATGTGAAATCCCCGAGCCGTATACTTCGCACGAGCTGCTTCGTGGCGAGTCCGCTTCCTTTCCACGATCACACCACATCTTTCTTCCAACGTCGTCCATGCGAATAAGCAATAGGCGGCTCGGTAAGAGATGACATTCATAACCAGAGCTAAAGAATTGGTCAACAATTTGTCACATGGAGACAACACGCAACGTACTCGAGTGATAGCTAAGAACTGAGTCAAAGGGGCACACTTGCGCCACGATCATTTGGACCTTTAGAGGAACCATAAGGTCGTCCATTTGCGACACAAATGTGAATACATCACTTATGCCATTCGTACGGTACACCGTGACACGCTCCCCTTCCTCCTCCATGTGCACAACTTCCATCGCGTCTTGGACTTCTTCGTCGTCAGGTTTCGCGAACCTCACTTGCTCGAAGTCAGGGTCCTGCCAGCTACTCGGCTGAAATGCGTAGTCCATCCCAGCCTCATGCAGTATCCATCTTCCAATCATCAAATAGTCTCGAGGGAAAACGTAAATATCCAGATCGGATTCCGGGTAAAATGTGCGGTCAATAAATTGGAGTGCACTGGATCCAGAAATGAGCATGCCAGTGTGTTCTTGAAGACAACGAAATGCGAATGGGTCGCGAAAGAATCGACGCAAGTGCCTATGGATGCTCCAAGCGCGCGAGGAGTAGCTCTGGACTGATCTACGTGCAGCCCAGCATGTCCAACCAATACGGATAATTTCTGCCGCGGAGAAGTGGCCAAAGAGGGCATCAGTGAGTAGCGGCTTGTCCAATATCAGGAATAATGAGTCAGCTGGACTCATTGTCACTTGTGGAGTTCCAACACGCGTACCACTAGAAGAGGAGGAAGTGCGAATGAGATGTTTGCACTGCATGCGGGACCGACATTTCTCATTGAGAAATGTGTGAGAAAGCTGTTACGTTTTCTCACCATGTTTAGACGAGGTAAATGATTAAGGTTTATTGC
>ML170292.1:42040-57151 GCA_004355085.1 Rickenella mellea | reverse complement strand
CGTTGGAACAGCGTGGATGGGTGGGTGATGCGGTAGGCTGTATGAGCGGGTGTAGTACCTAGACACACAGAAAAAAAGATGTTAGAACGATGCTGTACCCGGAACTCACTTACATTCCTCAAGTATAACCCCTTCCCCACCCGTAACTCGAATCCAGACCATCCTACATCTCGCCGTTCCTCGGTTGTCGTCGTAGTTGTCGTGCTTGCCTGTAGGACCACCAGACCCACCAGAACCGAGCGTACTACACCCCTGTTCTGGCTCAGACCTCCACTAGCTCAAGGAGCACTGTGGAGGTTGTTTTGGGTTGCTTGGGACGGGTTGAGGACGCGTTGACGCGTCGCAATGGCGGGGATGGGGAGGTGAATGGGTGGAGGTGGTGGTGTGCGTGTGGAGTCATCTTCGCGTTCTTCGACGCTCTTGCCTGCGTCCATTCGGTGCCTCTGCATCGCCGATGTGGTCCTTGTGGTCCTAGAGGGTGCTGGAGGTGGTGTGGAGTTGTAGAGTGAGGAGATGGTGGTGGCAGGAGAAAGCGAAGCTGCGAGTCATCACAAGTGGCGCGGACAGCGTCGACGAACGATGCTGCACCACGACCACTTGACGGATCGACTCGAGACTTCGTACAGTTCCTGGAGTAGATAGAAAGAATAGAAATATAAAGTTGTAAATTGTATGACAGGGCTAGAACAGGTGGAATGAAGGACGCACCTCGCACTCCACGCTAAGTGCCCATCACATCGACGTCGTCCGCGATATCTCCTCCTCCACCCATTCCTTTCGCGCCAAACTTCGTACATAGCCTTGATGCATCCCATAGATGGCCTGAGTGCGTTTGTGAGCTGGTGACATAGGTTTCTGAGTTGGTGGAGGTGTTGAGGTGGGTATGGCCTGCAGCTTCAAAGTCCATCTTTGTGCGATGTCCAGAGCCTCTTGATGTAGTCAGAACCTCTTGTATGCGTCGCCAGTTTGTTTTTGATGTTCGAAAGAGTCGCCAGGAGAGTTGTGGAGGGTCGGTCGGTTGTGGTCGTCGTGGTATGAGGAAGAGTTTGGTCGTCGTCACAAGTGCGCGTGGACATCGAGTCGTACGATGTCCAGCACCTTCCACTCAATCAAATCCTTAGATATCTTGTCAGAATGTTTTTATAAGATATAGAATGTGCTGTACGAAATATGAAATAGATTCCCTCACATTTAGAAGCTCCACATCGGAGACGACGACGAGCAGGCTCCTATTCACCGAGGCACAATGAGGGGCGTGTAGGTCACCTCCTCTTTACAGAACATTCGATATGTATCCTAGAGCCCTCCTACGAAGTTTGAAGTGAATTGCTTGAGTGAACGGTGCTCCACGTCGTCGGCGATGTTGTCCACAAGCGTGACTTTTGGCCACAACTTCGTCTCGATCGTTCTCCACAACGGCAACCGTTCAGCTCAATTCTTTCGAGTGGTCTTATAAGTTATATTAGAACACTAATCCTACGAGTTTACAAAGGAATCCGTCGCGATTTTGAAGAACTGCGATACAAAACCCCAAACGACGACGCGTGACATTGCGTGACAACTCGCGACAATTTCCCTCCCTCCCTTCGTATCCTCGACGACGACGAACCACTGCGACCTGGGACTTGAAAATCGATGGAGAGGTAGTTCTTGAGGGTGTCTAAAGGCCTGCGAAGAAACGGGGATGATCGGAGCCCAGGTGAAGGAGTTACCCGGGGTCAAAAAAAGTTCGCGACTATGGTACGCGCGAACGGGCCTATAGTTAGGTGACGAGAGACCTGACGCTGTAGTTGTTGCTGAAAAAAGTAGTCCGGACGAAGAAGCAGTCAAACTTTGTTGAGCCAGGCTAAAATAGCCTCAGCTCGGAACCCAACGCCTGTAAAAGACGAGATGGTTCGCTACAAAGTGTGGCTGTGGGATCGGATGCCGACGAATGGTTGATGGTGGTGGTGTGGTGTTGGAGATAAGATGCTTACGTACATCCCCAATTCGGATGTCACACATAACGCTCAAAGGCACGCTTCACGCGAAGTTCGTTTCGTCAACAAAATACATTCTTGTGCATTCGCGAGGCGTTACAAAATTACAAAAAAATTACATCGAGTGAAAAATACATGTACGACATCGTCCCAAGAATACACGATTTTCTTGATACAGAAAAAACATTATTGCGATGAGAACAAAAAGCCTACCTGTTCGAGCGACTACCGGCGACCACGGCTGAGAATGAATCAGTTGGCGGAGTCAGGGAGAAAGAGAAAGGACTTACAGTTTTTCTTGCCTCCATTCGTAGTAATGGTACACGATCTGCAATGCATTCATCCAGCCAATTTCTGGTACCTCTGTCACCCAGTCCAGATATCGCTTGATGGGGAGAAGACGGTGTGCTGGGTCGTCGGGGCGGTCAGGGTCCAAAGCATATGCGTCTCCTACCCGAGGAATCACAGCCCTAAAGATCTCCTTGTCTTTGTAGATTAACCAGCACAGGTTCTTTACAATATCGTTATGCGGGCAGTCCTTATTGCGTTGTTTGAATCGTTCCGGGTCGTGACCGGTGGAATGAGGCGGGAATGGTTCGTCGTTGGGCACAAAGCATTTGAAACAGTAATACGACGCGCGAAGCATGACCTCAGCGGTAACTATGAATTCGCCCTGGAAAGTCAGCTTGTACTCGCTGTTCGCACTCCATTCGCCCGATGGACACTTCCATGTGAAGTTATGCGGCACCACCATCTCGCCAGGAGGAGGCAGGGCCCCAATTCGACGTTTCTTCTTCTGACTTATATCTCCCCGCGCCTCCTGGAACCATTCGTATACGCATTGGCTCCTGTCCGCCTTAATCTCCTTCAAACACTTCAAGATTGTCAGTCCCATGTCGTACATGCCCCCGATTCGACTCCGTTGTTCTGAGGCGCGCGCCAAGAGGTTTTGATACAAATGCGGTGGGATTCCGAGCTCTTCCTGTTGAGGCGGCATGGGCTTTTGTTTTTCACGGAACTCCCGCGTTGGCGTAGGGGGAATGGTGCGTGAGGAGGACGGATAACGAACAAAACTCGGTGTTGTCGGCGGCGGCGGTTGACGATGTGGTGCGGCTGGTGGCGTTTGATGGCGTGGAGCGACTGGTGCTTTTTGAGGTGGAGGGGGTGGTGCTTGTCGAGGACGTGGAGGTAAACGGATGGATAGTGTAGCGTTCGAAGGACCAGCAGCAGCGGCAGAGGGCATTGTCGGTGGTTGAGGTACACTGGGAGGACTCGAGACCAACGGACGCGTTGCTCTTGGAAGCGACGGCGTCTGAACCAAAGTACGGTCGCCATCGACGTCCATATCTATATAGACGTTAAGAAAGTACAAAGACATGAGTACACACAACTTACGATCCGAATTTTCAACGATTGGTTCCGTCTGAGCGTCGTAGTCGAACGGATCCGACTCATCGACTTCTTGGAACACCCGCTTCACTCCGCGACTGGGAGGAGCGATCAAAGGAAGAGGAATTGGGGGCTTGTACTTTGGAGGAATGCGCTGTAAGGAACGTTAGACAGATTAACAGACAAAGAACAAATGACGAACCAGTCTCTTTTGACAGTTACCGCAAAATTCGGCACCTGGAGTGGCCGGACAATTAGCCCCCTTCCCGTCGAGAAAGCGGGTCATGTGGAATCTGGGACATGAATCAACCGCTTTGACCATCGCCGCCATCTCCTCATAACCCCCAAATCTTGTCGCGTCATCGGCTGATCCTAAGGGCGGCCCAGAATGAAATGTTTGAGCGACTGACGGCTTCCCGTCGCGTCCAGCTCGACCGGTCTCTTGAGTATAGTCGATGAGTGTATAAGATGGTTCTACGTGAACCACATAGCGAACGTGGGCATGATCAAGTCCTGATCCGATCGCCGGCGTCCCAACCAACCAACAATGCGTTCCGTCCAACCAGTCCCTCATAATCTCCTTCTTCTCGTGGAGCTTGAGTTCCGAAGTATATGCCTTAACTCCCAGAGCTTCCGCCATCTGTCTCGCTTTTGCCTTCGTGTTGCAGAAGACGATCCCTCGCTCCTCTTCGCGCAGCGTCACCGAGTTCACGTACTCAACTACCTTCTCCTCCAGATCGTCGGCATCGACCTTTGTGAACCGATAAGAGATCTCTGGCCTTGCGGTGGAGGGAGCGCGGAGTGTGATGGTCAAATGACGCGGGATTCCTAGAGCTGACCAGAGCTCGTCTTCGTACTCTGGAGGCATGGAACCGGTAAGGAAACCGATGGAGCATCCCGCGGCGATGAGGTTCACCAAGTATATGAACGCTGGGCGAAAATGAGAGGACATCAAGAAATGATGTGCTTCGTCGAGAATGATTCGCCTCAGCAAGCCAGAAGTGCCCAAGTTCCTGGAGTATTGAGTGAATTCCGGCCTCGCCGCGACCTCGATGGAAACGAAAATCACTCGTTTCGTGTCCGCATCCTTCTGCCCAAACATCCCCCATGGAATGTTCCAGTGAGTGAGCCGCTTCTTCAAATCCTCCATCAACGCGACAAAAGGAACCACGACGAGCGTGATGCCGTCGGGTTCTATAAACGACGGCAGAGCCATGGCCATTGTCTTTCCGCCACCAGTGGGAAGGACGATCAACAGATGTCGATCTCCCCTCGCCAGGTATTCAACCATCTGACCCTGCATCTCGCTCCTAAACTTCGCAGTGTCGTCTTTCAAGAGAAGCTGTAGACACCTCGTGTAATAAGGTGTTACAATGAGGAATGGGGGTGGGGGGTGTCCGGATGGACCTGGGATGTTCGTGGCCCTCATTGAATTCACCATTTCGTAAGCCACGTCTGTCAAATGCTGCTGCAGCGGTGGCGCCGCCGCCTGGAACCCAAGGTCGATACCATCCTTGATTGTAGGAATCATTCGACTCGACGTCGCCTGTTAGATAACCTATTAGATCGTTCGCAATTAAGTGATGGAGTACGTACATCCACAATATAATTTGCTGTTGTTGTTTCGACCTGTTTATTGCCCATGAAACCAAACGGAGCCTCGCCGGGTTCTAGACCAAGGTCGTTATCCGCGAGCCCAAGAAAGTCGTGCCAGTCTCTGCTGTTGGCCTCCAGGAGTAAGTCGACATCCGGCTTAACCCCGCGGTAAGCGTCGACTGGAATCGCATAGTGTTTTACCCCAGTCGCCTTGTCGTGGCCCATTTGCAGATGTACGACATCTTTTAGGTCGTCTACCGGGGGGTCGTGCTCATCGACGTTGATGCCTCTCCTTATAAGAATCGCTTTAACGATCTGCCTGAAATTCTGAATTCCAAGGCGGAAATGAATGTTTCTCGAAGTGAGGTTGCGCAAGCAGTCGCCCACGTCAGGACTTGACATAACCACGCCGTGCCTCACAAATATATGGCTGCGGTAACACCCGACAGCCTCTGGATCCATTATGCTCCTCGCCCACATCTTTTCCAGGGGACGGACGATCATGACATATAGCATAAACTCGACGGTAACGATTTTTGCGGCGTATTTGCTGACCCCACCGTGGTCGCCGAACGTGTTTCTCGTCTTGAAATAAGACGGTTGGAGGCGCAAGAGGCCATTCCGGATGGATTGGCCACGGTAACCGTTCTGCGTATCGCGTAGCTTGAGACACGCGAGCTCTGTCCCTCGAGAGACTCCCCCACACGTCAGGTGGATACAGACAATGAGATACTAGAAGAGAAGTAAGTAAACGATCATTGTACATTTAAAACTCTTACCTCGACAGCTTGGGCCACGTCTGAGAACCATTGTTTCACTGTCGCATCTCTCCAGAGAGGCTCGCCATTCGGGCCAACATCGTAAAAGTCAATCCCGTCGCGACAATTTTTGGGGTCCATAAATGCTTGAATGAGCTTATTCTGCCACTTCTCCACAAACTCGCGATTCCTCAGATCGTCAAGCCAAGAATAATTCGTCGCGTTCTTCCTAACATCCTCGTGGATGATGTGAGTGGTGTCTTTGACGTCGAGATATAGTGCGAGCTCCTCAAAGAACTCGGTACAGTCCAGACCGCGCAAGACATCCCTCCGGAAGATCTCTCGCATTTGCTCGATAATGTCGTGCACACCATTCTTCAGCTGCACCAGAGGCAGTGGTTCGCCATCATACGTAATATACTTCCCACCTGGCGGCCAGTAGACGTGCGCGGTGGAATCGTCGCTGTTCTTTACTACACCAGCGACGGCGTGTATGTATGAGCGTAATGTTCCGAATGGGGATTCGCCCAATCCTTCGTACACGAAAGGTTTTAACCCATTATATACCCTGTAGTAAAGTTAGAACGATTAAAGACTGAAATGAACACTCCAGACTTACGGAAACATGTTGTCTTTCTCTCCCTCTGACCGATTGTACACTTCCACGCAAAACACTGCTCTGATACCCCATTGAATCTTTGTGAGTATCGGACTTATCGACCGCGGATGATACCAATCGCCGACTTTGTTCAGACATGCTAGCATCGTGAACCGGGTAACGGGACAGTGGAATCGCTCGCCCCTGGTCTTGACGGTAGAAGTAAGGAGTGAGATAGCGAGTGGGTGTATGTAGTTGACAGGGTTGCGTTTGCCCCTCAACACCTCCGCCAGGCTGTCCGCTGCCTTCTTATGGTCTTCGTTCAGGGGTACCTCGAAACCTTCGATCGGGGACTCGATGGAACGCAACACCATGCATATTAGTCTGCATAAGAAATCTGCGTCTTCGTTCAAGGTCTTCTGCTCCTGTACCCGTCTGAAGGGGTCATTGCGGACGTCCCTAATAATACATTAGACGAATGATATATTAACGACAGAAGAAAGCTTACCCTTTTGCAGTACGAATCCATTGCCTTACGAGAAGGGTTAGGCTGGGTAGCACCCGGCTCACAACGATTTCCATGTATTGACGACACGCGGCTCTAAGAGGGACAAGCCACTCATCTTCCTCGTCGGTGGGGAGAGCTGCGAAGAGATACATCTCTACCATGTCGCAGTCTTCGAATTTGAACGCTTCGTGCCATTCCGTCAAGTGCATGAAGGCGGAGAGATCTCGCGGCGTCATGGGCCCTTGCAGTCGCAACTCGGCAGATTCGTGCTTCTTTTGTTCCGCGATGAATATCTCAAACGGAGTGTTACCGACTGGGGGAGCAGGGGGAGGAAGGACTCGAAAGAACGTCGCGTCCTTTTGCTTCCCATGGTGACGATAAAACCGTTGTACATGACATAACACTTCATTCGAACTGGAATACACCATGCCGTGCTTTTCCTTGACGTGTCTACGAATAGACTTTTCTGAGCCCGTTACGAACTTGCAGTCCCCCACCGAACACGCACGCCCCTGTTGCGTCTCCAACCCAGGGAGAGGCTTCGCGACACGTGGTGGTGGGCGAACGTCCTTGGGACCAAGGAGTTCAAGCGTATCTACTGCCTTCAAAAATTCCGAAGCTGCCTTGTCATCTTTCGGCGTCGTGTCATGATTCTGTCTAGCATGGCTGAGAAGGTAGCGGAGTTCGACTGCACACTTGCAGTCTAGGCAGATAGGGATCCTGTAAGGGAGGAGCGCGACGAAACCAAGCGAAAGTAAATTCGCATCTGGAAGCAGGTAAGGTTCGCTCTCTTCGAGCTGTATAACTTCACGAGCGGGGGAGGGAGGAGGAGGAGGAGTGACGGCTCGTTGAATTCGAGAGCTTCGTCGGGGGGATGGGGGGAGAGGAGGAGGGGAAGAGACTAGGTCAGCGGAAGAGCCATGTTGAGGAGCTGGGGAGACAGCTCGTGAAGGAGAACGAGCAATGGGTTCAGGTGAAGCGGGAGGAGGAGAATGGGCATCCTCTGGTACATACACCGCGTCTTGGGGGGGAAGAGCCTCGGTAGGAAGAAGAGCGTGGATGGCTGAGTGACAATCGTCAGTTAGAGTATCGCGTATACCGAAACAAAAACAGACACACCATTCTGGTGTTTACTTTGGTGATGATCTTTCATTGCGTCCACATCCGCTGTCTGAAAGTCGCACCACGTTACAAGGCACTGGAACAGGTTGTGCTCGTTTCGTGTAATTTGTTGTTGATGTCCTGGTCAATCGTGTGTAAATGATTGCATGAAGGGCAGGAAAGCGATCGACTTACTTAGGTACGTGAGGGTAATGGTTTTCTGATGGACTTTCTTATGATCAAACTCGTCTTTCAACGACTCGATCCTGTGTCCACACAGGGAACAGTCGAACCCCTGGTGCGCCGTGAACATATGCGATTTCTTCTTAGTGGGGTTTCTGAACTTGTCTCCACAGACTTCGCACGTCTTGAGGTCAAACTCCGGCCTACGGATGTATGTGAATAAAGAGCGTGTTCTATCGACGACGCGCACGTACATGATTAGCTGTAGTTAGCTACACGCATAATAGAAACCAGACGCGGTCAGCAACACGAGCAGAGACAAAACAAAGGAAAAAAAGAAGACTTGGCGACCCTATAAGTGCCCTCCAAGTCCTCGACGCGTCGCATTCCCACTAGGGGTACGTGCAACGCGTCACGAAGCGTCTAATGGGACTTACTTTGATTAGGGGAGGGGGTTAGCGTTGGTGGGGATGGGGAAGGAAAGTGGGGATGGTGGTGGTCGAAAGGAAAGTGGGGATGGATCGCTGTCGATGACCGGGGGATTATAAGTACGTTTTACGCGCTGTCAGAGCTACAATCGAAGACCTACACTCTTCACAATACCATTTCACAACGGAAATTTCCGACCTTCTATTCCTGGCAGGAATCGACCTATATCAGGGAACGAAGCCATCGTAGGTGTTAGTACTATAAAAAGCCATCAGCAAAGAACCGAAAAATAGAAGTCTCTCTCGTACCTTATCACATCTTGACTGCGTCATCGCAGCCACCATAAATTAATCGTCTAAAAGATATGAGTCATACGCGATAGAAGAGAAGACCAACCCGCGGCGATAGCTGACTTATCGCAAGGTCTCAAGGCGTGGGAGCGAGGACTTAGTGAATTTGCATCGATCGCGCAGGGTGCGCGCTCTGTGCCAAATTCACGCCGAGTCACACGTATTGTAGCTGTTAGAAGATGTAATTTATGATGCTAAAGAATACATTTGGATATGTAAAATGTAGCCATTCTGGAGGTGACAAGCACAAACTCGTGGAGCCGGGATCGACTCCTCGCAGTTCGCTGTGGCTGCCAGTGAAAGCCGTTGAGACTTGACATGCTTGTCTCCCCTTTTGGCGATTGATTGAGCGAGTGTCGGAATTGCACGACGTCGCTGAGGAATACATGATACTAAATACATTATGAATGACATCGCGAGAATACAACAGATACTGGAAAAAATAGTTAGTGACTCGAAAGGATAGAGTGGTGAACGTGGACTTACGAATAATAATAAAATGGGCCAGAGCCGTAGTCCTGTAAATGCAAGCAGGTCAGCGTAATGAAATGATATACATAAGAGAAAAAGGAAAACTGAAAGAAGAAAAGGCCGTTGAATAACAGAGGTCGACTGCAGTGCTACAGCTGTCTGAGCAGTCAGTACCGCTACAGACGGGCTGCAGCCTCCGCGCCTTGCTCTTGTATCCGTTAGGCCATCTGTTAAGTTAGCGAGCGATCGAAATGCAGGAACTGAATTATACGTAGCGTCCCAAGTGGGCGTGCATCCCACTGGCCTCCTTATTGTACGACCCCGTACCATCAATTCTTCTTGCAAATCAAGCAGACGATGCTCGCATGGCAAGCCCTTCGTCTCTCGAAAGGACTAAGCACTCTCCCACCTGGGGTACAAGTGCCGTCCTCAGTCCAACCCCGACCATGAGCGTAGTTCGTCCGACTTGTGTTCTATTCCTCGGTTTGCGAGACTTTGCCTGTCGAGACTTCAGGGAAGGATGGGGGAGGTGTTGTGATGGTAGAATGATCGAAGTCTAACAATAGGAAAAAGACTTAGCCTGACGAGTCTTCAGGGAACGATGGAGGAGGGTGTTGTGATGATAGAATGATCGAAGTCCAAAAGTAGAAACAATAGGAAAACCTTACTCGGAATAGTTCCCACGCCACCTGATGTTGAGTGACCTCTGTTGCATGAAGGCAAGCGCTTAGTAATCATGGCACTTGAGCAGTCGAATATTGCGCGCACACTCTATCACACACGGACACACATTAAAAGTAGTTAGAAAACAAATAATATTCATCCTCTATCAATTACAGTAGAAAGAACAACAAATGAAAGACGAAAACATACTAAACCGCCATGACCACCACCTACACTGACGTGACTTCGTCTGGGGACGTGGACGAGGAGTGGGTGATGGCGAATCCATTGTGGATTGGGTGTATGGGTGTGGGTGTGACGAGAGAAGGAGTGGGAGAAAGGGAATAACCTGCTGGATATGGTGAGTTCGCGTGGTGGGCAGGGGTGGACAGATTAGGACGCACCGTTAGAAGCAACACATCAGAACCTATAGAAAGCGTTGAAAGAGAACTTGGTATCGCTTGTGAAGCGAGACCGAACGGACTGAAGGGCTGGTAAGGGGAGCGAAGATACTCAGCACGCGAAACCTCTACAACAGCGTGAACGGACTCACCAGCGAGATCGGACGAGTCAAACGATGATCGGACGCGTCGTTTGGGAAGAGAGGAGTCTGGTGGTGTCTATAGAAGCGTTTACGACGGCCATAACACGCAGGAACGGCGTCGATGGGTGGGAGATGCGATAGGCTGTATGAACTGCTGAAGTACCTAGACAGGAAGAAAAATGGATGTTAGATCGATGGTGGACGTAAAGTTCACTTACATTCCTTGAATACGAACCCACTCCCCACCCGTAACTCGAATCCTGACCGTCCTACACCTCGCCGTTCCTCGGTCGTTGTCGTAGTTGTCGTGCTTGCCTGTAGAAGGGGCCAGACCCACCAGAACCGAGCGTACGACACCCCTGTTCTGGCTCAGACCTCCACTAGCTCAAGGAGCACTGTGGTGGTCTTCTTGGGTTGCTTGGGACGCGTTGTGGGCGCGTTGACGCGTCGCGATGGCGGAGATGGGGAGGTGACTGGGTGTTGGTGCTGGGGTGCTGATGGTGTCATCTTCGCGTTCTTCGACGCTCTTGAAGGCGTCCACTTGTCATCCTTGGGTCGTAGATGTGGTTCTTGTGGTCCCAAAAGGTGCTGGAGGAGGTGTGGGGGTGTAGAGTGACGAGATGGTGGTGGTAGGAGGAAGCAAAGTGACCAGTCGTCACGAGTGGCGTGGACAACGTCGAGGATCGATGCTGCTCAACAACCACGCGTCATGACGACTCCGCAGTTTGAATGGCATCTGTAGTACATAGGAAGAGTACGAATATGAGGTTTCAGATGAAAAAAACCGTGGCGAGAGGTGGGATAGCATATGCACCTGGTCACACCCCAAATCCCCAAGTCCCCGACGTCGTACGCGATATCTCCTCCGTCTCCAAACCCTTTCCCTCCAAACTTCGTACACAGTCTTGAGGTGATCTTTAGATGGCCTGAGTGAGCTTGTGAGTCGGTGTGATAGCTTCTGGGTGGGTGGAGGTGTCGTGTTGATGGGCTGCTGCTGGTGCACAGACTTTCTTCGTGTGATGTTCTGACCCTTTCGACGGGTTCCGAGGCTCTTGTATGCGTCACCAGAATGTTCTTGAGGTCTAGAAGTATCGCCAGAGACGTTGTGGAAGGGTGGTGGTTCGTCGTCGTCATGGTATGAGCAAGAGTTTGTTCGTCGTCACAAGTGCGCGTGGACATCGAGTCGTACGATGTGGAGCACCTTGTAGACACGCATGTCCTTAGAAATTTACACGTCTTGTTTGAATATACTGTTAGATATGCCGTACGAAATATGAAAGCGAGAGGGTGCTTTTCAGGTGCTCGGGACCGTGGACGACGACGAGCAGGCTATGTTTCACCGAGACACAACGAGGAGGAACTAGCTCAATTCTTCAACACAGAATGTTTCTTATATATTCATAAGAATGCTGACCGAGTTTGAGGTGATTCGGCCCAGTGAATGTTGCTCCAGAACGATTGCGATGTTGTCCACGAAGCGTTACATTTGGCCACATCTTCGACTCGTTCGTTCTCCTCAACGAGCAACGCTGGACTCAATTCCTTTGAGATAACGAATATAGTATTCTATTACATTACTCATACAAGTTTTCAAGGGAAATCCATGCGTTGACGAAGAGTATTTAACATGAGTCTCCCCGACCCCCAACTGTGACACACCGTGACCACCTCCCCAGATTCCCCTCCCTCTCTTCGTTTGCTCGATAACGAACAACTATGATGGTTCAGCCCAATCTATACATGTGAGCTACGTAAAAGAAGCATATCTATACGCCTGAAAAAGAACTGGATCGAAAGGGGCCGAGGATGAGGAGCTAGATGGACAAAGGGACAAAGTCCCTTTGTCAATAGTCCCCTATGGATAGCGTTTGCTGTTCATGGTGGATTGCGAAGTTTTGGTGCTCGAGGTTCGCAGCACAGCGACCGTGTACGCAGGAAACATATCCATAACCAAGTGTGATCGAATAATTATTTATTCCTCGAGTACAGTCTAAACACATGTCATGATATGTTCCAATATATTACTCCTCCATTCATATATAAGCGAGTGAAAGGGATAGAAAAGACGAATAGTTCCACAGATCCGAGTGATTCCATGATGTAGTAGTAGGTGTGCGAGACAAATGAAGGGTATGAATGAATGTAATGATCGTGACGTGGCGTGAAAAAATATATAGCTGGTAGTAGATGATGACGAAAAGTATAACGAGTGGAATGGATATATGAACAGACATGAAAGAAACGGAATGAAAAAGTAAACGGCGCGCACGTTCGAGCACTTCGCGTGACGCAGTGATGAATTTTGTCTTCAAAAGGCGACGCCAGTCCCTCGCTCCGCGCTCGGTAAGCGCATGCGACTTGCAGCAGATCGCTCCTCGGCCATTCGGCGAGCAGCGACGGTAGCACTGCTCAAAGGCGCCGTCGACTTGCGGTACGCCATGCCGGTTCCAGTGCGAGGTTGAGGGTGTGGAGTGGTCGCCTGTGTCGGTGAAGCAGGGAACGGGAAGCCGGAGCCTTCCGCTCGAGACGCAGGTGCGCTGCGCGTGGAACCAAAACCAAATGTCGAAGACGTCGCGGATGCTGATCCGGACATCGCACGCATGCGTTGCTGGTCGTGCAAGTTGCGGTTGTAAGACAGTAACTTCGCCGACGCCGGCGTCGATGCCGATGTCGATTGTTGCTGCTGCTTCTGCTGCGATAGTGCCGTCGGGAGTTGGAGCGGTCTCGGCGTCTGCCCAACAGTAGACGTAGTTGTTCCCTTCGTCGCCGGCTTATTCGTCGTCGAGCTTGCCAAAGCTGGCGTACTCCTTGACGATGACGTCGTTGTGGGTGTAGGAGGTGGCGCCTGGGACGGCGGTGGTTTAGGTGGCAAACTGGTGTTGCTCCCTGACCTTGACCGCGAAATAACTCCCCCCGTGCGAGCGAACGAAGCGCTCAACGGAGTCTTCGGCTTCTGGACCTCCCTCCCATCTCTCCCTCTCTCCGTGCTCGCATCTCTCCCACTCGACGCCCCACTCCCACTCCCGCTGGCACTCCCACTCTCCTCCTTCTCCTTCTGGCGCTCCTCCGCCATCGCCTTCTCCCACCTCTTCCTCGCCCTCTCCAGCGCGACATCGCTATTCGGCCTCGACTGCGACTGCGATTGCGAATCGTCGCTCCCCGCACTAGCCACGCTCAACCGGGACCCAGAGCTCGCGGAGCTAGCGCGTGCGGCTGCCCAAGCGGTAGGCGGCGCGCCGTTAGCGTGGATCCTCCGTCGCGGCACTTGCATCCCACTTGCACTCGTACCACCACCACCAGCTGAAGGACCAACATACGAAGCGGACGGCGAGCCGTGTCCCTCGCTGATCGGACTAGGTGGCACACTTCCTCTCATACTCGCATAGAGCGGCGCACTAGCAGGCGGTGCGGGGATGCCCGCACTCGATCCGAGCATCGACGACGAAAGCGACCTCGCGAGGCTAAGCGCCTGAGGCGTACTCCCCGATCGCGGCGTCTTGGACGCCGTATACGACCTCGACGTCGTCAGGCCATTCGGTGCAGTCGGCGTCTTGCTCGCGATCGACGAAGTCGACATCGACAGTGCCGTACCGGGTGTAGCAGGTGTCGTAGGCGTCTTCGGCGTCATCCTCGCGCCAGCACTAACACTCCTCCCCTTCACCGCACCTCCACCAACACTCCTCAAGCTCCCTTTACTCGCAACCCTCCCCAGCGCAAGCGCAGATAGCCGATGCGTCAACGCACTCGGCGCGTCCTCGTCCTCGCTATCGCTCCACCCCAGACCTGTGGTGAGCCCGCGTCCGTCCCGCAGGAGTCCGCCGTCACGATGGCGAGTACGTCTGCGGACTGTGTCGCGCTCGTCTTTGTAGACACCTGATTTCGTCATGACGGAGTTCATCGTGCCTGCGATCGGTGTTAGCTTTCGTTTGTGTAACGGATGGTTGGGGATTGATGGGTACGTACCTGTTGTCATATGACTGGCGACGCTCATAGGTCGTCCGTTAAGGGTATCTGTACCAGGTTGCGCGAGGATCTTGGAGTGCGGGCTGAGCACGCCTGCACGCAACATGATGTGCCTAATACAAATCACACCGCATAAGCGACCATTCACAACAAGGCAGAGAAAGACAAAAGAAATCGAAAAACAAAAACACAAGACTCACGGCAAAGGCGTATGCAAATCCAAACTCGAATCGCTCTCGCTCCCTTCATCCACGACCGTCACACCCCCCACACCATCGAAATCCGCGCGATACACAACCCCACCCTCTCCCTCCCCACCAACGCTCGGATCCGCATCAAGGAGCGACACGGAGTGGTCCATCGAGAAGGACATATCATATCCTCCCTTCTGCCGCGCAAGCGGGACGCCATAGTCCGTCGTCAAGCTCGTATCCCCCTCTCCCTCGCCTTCTCCTTCCAAATCGCCCTCGCCATAAGTCTCCGCGTCACCAGACGACGCGCGCGAGTTGCGCTCGCTTGACGATCGGCGGCCAGCAGAGCCCGAGCTTCCGCGGGACTGCCTTAGCTGACCGCGCGACG
>ML170292.1:5102-30685 GCA_004355085.1 Rickenella mellea | reverse complement strand
AAAAAAAAATTTAACCCCGCAGCGAGTACGATACCGTTTGCAGAGCAGTTCTGTGTTGTGTCGAAGAGGTGCGAAGACAATACAAGAACGACGGTTGTGGTGAACAAGAGAAACATCGAACCACGTGGTAGCCACGCGACCCGCAAAATGTTGTCTGCTGCCCAACACCTTGTGCTCTCGCTTCTTCATAGAGGTGCAAACTCATCGAACTCGCCGACCAATGTGTGAATTCCGTGTATCGCATCTGATCCATTGGGTTCGTTGAATCTCTACCTCGTTGGTTACGCGTCATCGGCGGGCTCATGTTCTCGTCCAACACTCGTGACTCGTCGAACCACGACTGGCAATTCTGATATCTCATGTGGCCTGCGCTATAGCTCTAAGATGCACATCAAGATTATTACCACCAGAATTTTGGATCTCGAAGCCCGCTAACTGATAAGACGATCCGTGGGTCAATCAACTTGAGTTATCGCTTTTCTTTTGCGCGTCTGCGATACGCGCAGCATCTTCAGCCGGTCTGTGGGTTGTTGACGGTGAAACCGTACTTATAACATCTCTGGGCTAACTGAGAAAAACTAGAGTGTTGATTCGTGTGTTGAATTTCGACGTGTTTATGAGACGGGCTAGTCTCTGGAGGTGCGTTCGTCCCTTTGCTCAACCCATAATATACCCCGTCGTTACATCCCTAGTTTCGGTATGAACACCAAGTTACTGTACTCGTCAGGTGTTAAGGTTTCGGGTTTGGCCCTGTGACCGGCGGGGACAGAAGGATGCGACCCAACCGGAGGCGTGACCGAACGTCAACGAGGATGTTGTAATTTTTTTAATGTACTCAACAAGCTTTTGCATACCTTTCGCGGCATTCACGGAGCTCGGTTCCGTTGGGAAGCAAGCTGTTGGAGGAAAAAATGGGGTTTTCGGGCCAAAAACAGCGTAAAATCGTTGTCTTTGGTGTGACAACTTGGTGGAGACCTTAGGATTCGCCCTCCCTGTGACCTAGGACAAAACGCCATTTAGGGATGGGTTTCGACCCCCTGTGACCGCGAACAATCCTTAACACCTGACGCGTACAGTATATGAACTTTCCCGATCCTGCCCTTTTCAGTCAGGGACAATTTTCGAAAGGTTACGATCGTGATTGTGAGCCAAAGAGTACGAGGTCAGACCCAACTGTTTACGCTCATTGCCCTCCGCTCCTTGATTCGCAGAATCTGGCGAAACCGCCTTCAACATGCAAAAGCCGTGAGATGTAGACAAGTCCGATGGACCCTCTCGTCCTCGATGACGACAGACATGTTGATCTGTAACTTGGTTCTGGCTCGACTCCTGTCCAGACCTTCGTTCGTCAGATGGTGGATTTATGCCCATCCGTGGCGGCTCACCCTCAAATTAAGTATCTTTCTACACTGTCATTCCGTGAATTTGTTCGTTTTCTCACTTGTTCCACTCTGCCCGTTCAGACTGTCATGACATGAACCGGATGCCCTTCGAACTCGTGAGCAGTAAGTCTTTTCACTTTCTGGAGTGCATTTGACTGTTGCGTCGAAGAGAAGGGCTTCACTCTCGGCCCAAGATGATGATAATTCAGAACTTCATCGTGTTTCTCACCCGTTCACCATAGCATCCACGAAACTCGGACCACCGTGATCGTGCCTAAAGTTTTAGGCAAATGCATTCGGCCAAGTCACAGTACTACTGTTAGCACGCTTTACATTCCCCCCGATTCCGACTGGGCAAGATACCTGGACCACCTGAAGAACAATCGTCCCCAGCCTACGGAAGATGAAACTGGTCGTGATGGTTGCGTCTGAATAGTCGCACTTCTGGATGGCGATGCCTTTGGTCTACGCTTCGAAGAGGTCTACGATTCGTTACGGCGCATTAATACCATCGGTGCTGAACTGATGGGTTAGCTCTGAAATGGGCGGTCCCCGGACGCAGTGCGATTTCCGAATGGGCGAGGCGAACTCCCTTCAGAACTTCATGAATAGAATTTCGTTGCCTTGGTCACGAGAAGTGAATACTGTACTCATCTCTCGCGTTTACGGCTCACTACACTGTATCATCAGACTATAACTTTAACTGAATAATCAAATGGTGCTACTAAGCTACTTTGGGATGATCATGCAACGGCTGTAGCAGTTCTGTACACGAGGCTCTTCACTCTAAAATCATCCGCGCTTCGACCGCAGGCTCCGATGAAAAGGAACGGGGTCTCGTCATAATTTAGGTGTGGCGGAATCCTAGCAAGTCGTCCAGGGAAGCTCTCGATGATAAGTAAGCCACCAGAGGGATCGCGAACTGGGCCCTGGGGAATCCCTGCGTCGAAAGCGACCTCGTCATCTCAGAAAGAGCAAAACACACACTCCTTGTTTATTAGAGTGTCGTTGCTGCCGGCTACCTCTTAGGCGACCATAGAGACTACCTCGTGAAAACTCTGCGAATGCATATGCGTCGATCTTGCCACGTGTTATCGAGAACGATCATCATGTTTCGAAGTGCCTTGATCTGCGACGATCGTGAATTAAAGGTAAGGCGATGATGGCAGGGGTGTAATCCGGTCTTACTGTACATCTTTACAGATTTTTTCCTGGTGCTATTCGCTATAGGAGTTGAAATCGGTTTGGACATGCAAGACGTTCGCGTCCAGTATCCGGACGCGCAATCTCACCTTCTACGTCCTTATAGCCGTAAAGCAATGAAGGGATCAACAAACCTGAATGTCACGACGAGTGTGTTGAAGTTTTCTCCGTTTCTACAGAGAAACCTGTCTGAGTAAACATTTCTACACAACCTGGTTTCCCCTGGAATGTCAAAATTTCGCTCTCCGAATTACCTGACTAGGTTTGAAATTTATTCATACTCATATGTCGCCATCGTACCTTGGCTATAGGTCATTTTCCGTCAGAATTCCGGGTATCATGGTATAGATGGAGGATCCAACACTGTTTACCCGTCAAGTGGGGTTCCAACGCGCCTGAATAATGTTGTTATGATGTCGCGATGGGGTTTGTTCGAAGTGACCAGGCCATTTAGCGCTTACTCATGGCATACACTGGCTGGGAGCTCGGAGTCGCGATCAGCTCACGATTTCAGACGACGGGAGCTACGGGCGTTCACCGGCTACAAAGATGAACGCCATGAGTTCGATGGCGTAATTCTTCACCAAATTGCCACAGAACGAATGTAGTGAGATGTAAAATGTGTCTGCGTCTGCGATCAACACGGTGAATCTGTCCTAAGCAATTATTGTTCATGGGCATCGGCACGTCGTTTTCACCAAGCGACTTGAAGTGTCAAGCGGGAGGTTTGGTTGCCCGCCGCAATGACCGCGGTAACAACATAGCGTACAAGAGCGATCGGACACACCGACAACAGTGTATATTTCGAGATCAGAATTCGATCGATTTTTGGGATACAAGACTGATTAAACGAGGAGAGGGATATTTACGTGGTGGCAATGATGGTCTTCGATTGTTTTGAAATCAGAACAATCCAGCAACCAAAGAGCTTTCACAGTTTCTTCAAATGTGTCCAGAAGCTTGATTTTGGCACCACAGTGACAGATTGGCGTCTGAAGGTCCACAGGTCCGGAGAGAGATGTAAGAGCTGCGGCAAAGTACCAGTGAATACAACGTCGCCTCGCATGGTCTTCACGTTCGTCGAGAATCGATTGAGTTAAAGTCTTCAGAACCTAAATTGGCTTTGTTCGTTCGTCTGAGAGGGGGTAGAGGCCACAAAGGTAAATTCATTGACGATCAAACACTGGTCAAATCTGTACGCAGATGGTTGTACCAAACTAAAAGAACTCAGGGAACTAGTGACGTCAATGTGACACCGTGACCTATTTTTCCTGATGCCCACAAGCGTGTTGAAAAGTCGAACCCGGACGGACTATCCGTATTTCCTGACGTACCGCACTCGCTGGTAGACACTATTCCTCACGCTTGATATCTACAGCTAACGGATGACGATAGGAGTGATAATGATCAGTACGGTCATATCAACAATTCGATTTATTACCACCTCTTCGACTCAGTCATCAACTCGTATCTCATCGCCCACTGCGGGATATCTCCTTCATCACCAGATTCGTCCTCACCTATAGGACTGGTAGTATCATCACACTGTGAATTCTTTCAGCCACTATCGTTCCCACAAACGCTCGTACTTGGGTTACGCGTCAACAAACTTGGACGAACATCTGTCGAGTACGAAGTTGGCGTTTTTTCTCAAGATGCGGATGAGGTCGCCGCTGTGGGAGGGTATACGCACGTATTTGTTGGGAAGACGAGCAGGAGACCCGTGAAGGATGGCATGGGTGAACAGTTGAGGAAAGGTCTGGAGATGCTCCGGTTTGAAGACGGGACTGAAAAGAAGGCAAGACTGTGAAGGGTGCTGGATTTTCCTTTCTTCGAGAGTTCAAACTTCGTATAGGTGAGTTCTGGTTTAGTCTAGCGACCTTGATAGATGGGTGACACGTTCCAGGGACCTGCAAAATGCACCAAACGATGTCATCCCTTCATGTTCTTCCGATTTCAGTGTACAACTGAGTTAGTTGCTTTTCCCGAACCGGATATCTTTCACACCATAAGACGCCAGCAGAACCCACAATTGGAACTGTACTTACCAATCGCGAAGACTCTTCGGCAAACTTCCGACGCCATCCGCAAATGTAACGCACCTTTCATATTTTTCGAACTTACGCCGCACTCGCTCCGCGATACACTCAGCGGCACAGGCTTTCCCGACGCCATTTTACGTTTTGCAGCAACATTTTGACGTCACATGATTCTCATAGTGCGTCGAGAAGGGTCGTTTTGCGCTGTACTCCTCCTAGCTGGATGGTCGGCGCTTATCGATATCATTTGATACACGTGCCGCAGCTGTAGATCTTCATCCTTGTTCCTTCAACGCTCCAGTTTTCACCCCTTTTCCAGCATTCCTACCAGCATCTCCTTGGTACCGAGCGCAACATCCCCAGTCTGTCGACAATGTCGCTCACATACACATCTGGTAAGTTAACTCTTATGAAGTCGAGTAGACCGTTGTCGTGAACCCCATTTATTGTTCTGAACCCAAGGTGAAATCTCTACTCGCGAACGAAACGAAATGATGACATCGATAGCCGAAGTTGTGAAGAACAAAGTGAGCGCCTCTCGTCGTGTTGCCTATACATTATCATGCTGATCACGGTTTGGTTCGCAGGGAAACGAGGCATTCAAGGACGGTGACTACAAGATCGCCCGATCACTATTTTCGCACGCAATGGCATTCGAGCCGGAGAACGGAGTCTACGTCCTGAATAGGTCGGCTGTGAATCTCAAGCTTAACGAGTTAGTCTCTTTTAGGTGGCGAATACCTCATAACATACTGACGAACCTCCAGGTGGAAGGACGCGGAGAATGATGCTGCCGCTGCTCTCCAGTTGTGTCGCGATCCGGGGCTGAAGCGGAAGGCGCTCTACCGAAGATCTCAGGCAAAGCGAGAGCAAGGATTAACCGGAGAAGCTCGCGAAGGTCAGTAACTGTAATTTTCTTCGAGCAGCTTTTGATGCCCTACGTGCAATGCCTAGACCTGAATGCCTTTTTGTTGGAAGGCGGGAAGAGGGAAGACATCGAAGAAGAGTATCAGAAGCTAGACCGAGGACTAGAGCAGTCTCCAGTCGAAAATTTACCCATAACTGCCACTGAGCAACCCACGAACACTCGGACTCTCCAGGATACCGCATATGAAATGAAGGATTCCGGCCTGAAAGGCTTGGGAGCATTTGCTACTCGAAAGTTACACCGAGGAGAAGTTATTACTGCAGATATACCCCTCTTCCACATCCCCGAAGCCCTCCATTACGCTGTTAGCAACAAACTTGCTATGCAGGCAGTTCGACGACTTGAACCATACGAAATCGTCTCCTTTTTATCGCTCAAAAATTCCCATACACAACATCAGCACGTCAACCCTCTATCTGCAATATACCACACGAACGCCTTCGATGGCTGCGGCGTCTGCATTAGGGCTTCGCGATTCAACCACTCCTGTGTCCCAAACGCACGATTTGCGTTCCTTAAATCTCGCGGAATCGGGCGAATGTTTGCTTTGCGTGATATCACCATCGGCGAAGAGATCTGCGTTTCGTATTTATCAGGCAGGAACGTATACGGGAGCACGAGCGAGGAACGTCAGCTGAGACTGCTGTCGTTTTATGGGTTCAGGTGCACTTGCACTGCATGCTCGCCAGAGGATGGATTAGAGCGCATCCGTGCAAGTGACGCTAGACGCCGGCAAATTAAGGTCATTTGGGAAAGATTACCAAACTATAATCCAAGGACGCAAGCAGAATCGCACCTGAACGACTGCGTAACTGCGATTAAACTCCTCCGAGAGGAGGGATACTATGCAGATGCAGATGACTTCGCAATCGAAGCGTCTGCGTTATGTGCGATGCACTCCGACTGGGAATCTTCCACATACTGGGCCGGTGTAATGTTTGAAGCCGGACTCCGTGAACTTGGATTCGATCATGAGCGCACCCAGAATGCGTGGTCCATTTTACAGAATCCGCAGGACTCTCGGCGCCAAGCAGGGGCAGGTATGTTCAGAGGCCAAAGGTTCACAAATATTCGATTGTAGACTGCCATCATTGTCATGCCTTGGATGTATTATATCCGGCGCTCGAGAGAAAGTAATGACCAGGATCTTCGGGACTCCAGCTACTCCTACGGGTGACATGAGGGGAACTCTCTGCTTGCCATCACTCCCTCACTGTTGAATGGATATCGTTCAAGAAAATACGAAACCAGGATACATAAGCGGGTTGCGGTACCTACAGCTATCGTCGTGGTAGGCATTTTCGAACAACACGGCCATGCACCGCGCGATATGTCTACCGTACTCTCCTTCACAATGCAAAGGTGTTTCGATCATGGAAAGCATGATTGACGTGAGGCAGCTGTATGTTCTCAAAGCTAGTTGGTAGAGGTCGACTCAAAAGCTGCATGTTTACGGAAGCTACGGTAATAGTTACAAATTTACTGTGCAACCAATCACTTCGAATGATCTGAATTCCATATGATGGGTCTTTCTATTTCAAAATTGTAACGCCCTCCGGCTCTTCAACAACATGAAGGGCCGGAACTTCAAATACCAGTACTTTTCCCTCGCTCGACTTGCTCGCTGCAAGGTTACAGTCGTCAGAAAAGATCGCCGATAGTGCTTCCGCGACGTTCGCTTTGGACATCGAAATTTGCTTTCCGATCCCCGTATCCCATATTCTGATTGTCTTATCGTCCGATGCGCTGATCAGTAGTTTTCCGTCATTGGAGAAACACGTCGAGTTCACTGCCTTCGTGTGACCTTCCAGCGGACGGCGGCCCAAGGGCTCTCTCTCTAAATCCCATAACCAGATAGTGTTATCCGAGGATGCACTCGAAGCATGCTTGCAGTCGAGCGAGAAAGAAGCGGCAGAATGACCGGACAGCAGTTCGCTGTGCGATTTAAAGCGAAGCACATCCCAGAATCGTATTGACTTGTCCACAGATGTGCTCATTAGGCGGTTTCCATCTGCAGAGAACGCCATGGACGTAATTGAATCGGTGTGACCGTTAGGCATGGTCCATATGCATGTCCCGTTCTTTGAATCCCACATCCGCAATGATCCATCACGATACCCTGTCATAATATATTGCTTATCTGGTGAAAAGGCAACCGATGACACCGAGTCCCGCTGTCTTTCGTGCGTGTGGCCAATGGGTTCGCCAGTCTCCAATTCCCAAATTTGCACATATCTATCGTTCGTTACCGTTAAGACTTTCGATGAATTGGTTGAATATGCAACATAATCGATGTTACTTATGTCTCCTTTCAACCCGGACAGAATCTTGTTACGTTGAGGAACAAGACCTGGAGAAGTATATGACTATTCTTGGATCGCATGGAAAGGAATGATGAATATACCTGATTCGTTCATGCCGAAATCAGTCTGTGACTCTGACAACCAGAATGATAGAATGGCGCTATGCACCAGAGAATAACTTGACTCGGTGTTGCGATCCCCGGAGTTGAATATCTACGGCACGTAAGCAGGGCAGGAATACGAATATATACATATGTTACCTGAAACCATCGCCAACATTCCTCGATCATTCTCCAGTCACTTTTTAGTCGTCCCAGTCGGTTCATGGCCTCAACCCATAGCAATGAATATCGGATGGTGAATGTGCGTACGGAACTTTTAAGGTCATGAGCGGGCTCTCGAACGTCAAGGAGGTGATGGATCCAGAATCGACAAGCATACTGAACAGTTGGAGACATGTACTGCTCAACGGAATTTTGCGAAACAGTTTGATTTTGAAGAAATTTCTGCATGAGCTCAAGACTTTGATGCAAGGATTTCGATATGACTCCGAGGCATGGTCCGGCTAGTTTACCGCTTTCCGCTGTTACGTCGACGTAGAATTTGTAGCTTTGTAGTGGATCTACGAGGAATTCGCGGAAGGAGGCATGGAACATTCGCAATGGAGTATTCCGTGATTGAACACCATCGATCAATGAACCAAGACGGCGCGTGATGAGGTCGACGTCGAAATTTTGCGTCGGATCCCGACTATCACCCAGCTCGTTCAATGAAGTCACCGAGAGCGGTGTCATAACCACCAATATTCGGCCAAGGACGACCCTGAAGCGAGCCATAACCAGCGGGTCTTTCTCATCAAAGGCATTCCGAAGAATAGTCAGGTATAGTTTTGATATTTTTTCGCCGCCCTGTTCCCCGGAAAGTGCAATGTTGAGACGTTCAACCGGGTTCTTGCCATCTGCCTCGCCGCCGGTGCCTCCAACGAATCGAGAGGCTGTCGATGCCCAAACGAAAAGCCCGTCTGAATGATTTACAATTGCGTCTTGCCATTGTTCAGCTTGCGATGCTGCATCAGTTAAATCGCGGGAAAACTGATGGTGTACGAAGGTGGAGATATCCGCGTCCGTGGTAGTTCTCTCAATCTCCTCCATTTTCTTATGGATTACCAACGGTTGTCTGGAAAAAGCTGAAATGATGTCCACTTCGGGAGTTGAAGTCACCAGGAAGCGGAAGTTGGAAGGTAGTTCCGAAATTCTTCTTGCGAGAATGTCTACGATACCTTCGCGCGATGCTGCATCCCCGCATTTGTCCAATGCATCAATGACGATCACCAGTGGTCCATTCGTCCCCAATTCCTCCATGTCCTTCGTAGGATTCAAGATGAATCTCTCAAATTGTTCCTTCACAGATCGAGTTAAGCGAAGACTTCGATTATTCCCTATGGCCTTCCATAACTGGTCTCTGATATAGGGATCGAGGTCAGCAAGGTCACGAGCGATTGTACAGAAGACGTTCTCTGGATGGCATGTTTCATCACGGTCCTTATCGAAAAAGAAGGATGATCCCAGACGTTTGAGCTCATTAAATTGCCGTGAGACAGTGTGAGAGATCGCTGATTTTCCCGATCCTGGCATTCCGGTGAGAAGACATATTCGCGGCTGATTTTCGACGAGCTCGTTTGCCCAGGAGTAAATGTCATCCAGCAGGCCCTGACGCGTATGGGGCAAACACACTCGTTCCACTTCGAATCGTGCCGGTGTGTATATCATATCATTCAGGTCAACGGCAATGGCTGAAATACGCATGTCAGAATAACGTCAGGACTCAATGCCTAGCGATCTCCTTACCAACGCTGTGAACGTCGTCTAAAATTCTTCGAACGCTGATAGCAGTTTGAACTGTTGCCTTTCGGTCGAACGCAATGTACAACTCCTCGAATGTCATTTTATACTGAGCAATGACATCATCCGTATTCGATACAGCGCTTTTGACCAATCGTTTGCCTTCGGTGGAGTGATGAGCTTTCCGCAATGCAACGGAAAATAGAACAACTCACCAAACGACTTTGTCCGTGCGTAAGTTTGAATAAAATACCCGCACTCCGTGCTTTGGATCGCGAACGCAACCAGTATATTGTTCAAGGATGCGTTATCGCTCAAGCCATTGGCGTCGTAGACAAATTTGTAAGCCTCCTTCATGGTGTCCAGAAGCGAGTCGATACTGTCATCTCGGCCTATTTGATTGATGAACATCTCGAGAGAGCGACCGGGACCACGTCAACGAAACATTCCACATATATATTAGTGAGCAACGACACACCTTATGCGCGAAAGATAGGACGTCCCATGCCATTTTTGCGTAAGGGTGAACCTGCACCAATAAACTTAATAGATGGTGGGTTCGACAGACTTAAGAAGTTCACCTCTGAAATACGATCAGCAAGCTTGGTAAAGAGCTTGACGGAGTTGAGGAGCGGCTCCCAACAAGCGGAATTGGACCCGGCCAAATTCACGACTTCACCTACAACATTGGCGCCGGTTGCCGCGGTTTTCACCGCATCAGGAACGGAGACGCGCTGGATAGCTTCGAGATCCTTTGACGGACCAGAAACGAGAACTTCGACTGCTGATTGGGTCGGGAGCTGGGCAGCGTCCACTCTAAAAGTGAGAGATCCACCAGCTTTTAGCAGTTGTCCATCGCGGTCAGAAAGAGGTCGGGTAACATCTGGACAACCGATAAGCCACACTTTCCGCAGATGAGCTTTCTGCGAGGCTAAGATATCCGCACCTTGACCTCTACTGGCCAGAATGACTGAAACCGACTCTTCAATCGCACCGATGAATCCGTCACGAAGGACATGTTTGGCCATGACGGAAAGAGATAATTTGGAATTCAGATCCGACGGCATCGCGCTATTTTGAGATCTGAATATTTGAACATGCGAGAGGTGAGAAAGGACTTACAGGTCAAAATGTTCGCGCCATTTTGGTGAAGTTCCGCGCTCAGCCGGCTTCGTTTCACGCGTCGCGCCGCCCATGAGCACCCGTACAAAATGTTTGTTTTGCGTTGGTCGGCTGGATGGCAGACCTTTGGCTTCGAGAACTGCAATACGACGAGAGTGCGTGACTGGCTAGACATGTAGCACTAGATTTGCTAACCAGTGATGCCAAGGAATCTTTCCGCATTGCTTGACGATCTTATCGTTCCAAGTTCCAGATCGTCATCAATTGGCAGAAACAACAGGCACGGCAAAGAACTCACACATTTCCGTTCTTCGCTGCAGTGGCTGGATTTCCGTTCTTTTTCATCGAAACTTGTTGCTATGGCTCAAGCTACTAGCAAAACTGCCGAGCAATGTGCTGGCTGGTCAAAGGGCAAGACCGGTGTTTGTAGGTCCATGAGTCCGAAATCAGCCGTTATCGATGGATCCCGTGAACACGTGGAAAAGAGGCAGCTGGGCGCTACCCAAGAGAGATACTGAGAAATTCATGGGAATTGGCGTCTCCCAAAGCCGAATCTTGCATGTCTAGTCGAGTCCGGGCTTTCATTCCACCTCCTTCTCATCCTCTTGCGTCTAAAGTCACGGCGGCGCGATCACTTACTTATCGTACTGCGTCAGACGGATTCATTGTGAGATTAGAGCGCCTGCGTTGATGGAATTGGTGGTATAACCGCAAGATCGAAGCGATGAACGAAGATGGGAACACTAAATGAACATTCCAAACTGGGACATACTGAAAAACACGTATTCCCACACTGCCACACTCGCTAAGTACATGTGGTATCTACCATCCAAATCGAATACACCCACGACATTTGAAGATACACCGGCTTCAGAAGTTGCGTGGCAAGATGGTGGTTTGACGTAGTTTGTGGGTAATCATGGATTTGATAAAATCGATATGGGGCACAGGGTTATATACATACGGCGAGGACTTCGAAGTCAGTTGAAGACGAAGACGAAGGTGAAACGTGCAAATTTGGAAGAGAAAGGGATGTAACTTGTAAGTAGGATGGCAAAAGGTGCAGTCCAACGCGATCAAGGTCCGAAAACGCGATCCGCCAACCCTAGTAATTGCTTCTCGTCATTGTCTGCCTACCACCCGTTTGCCGCCTGCTTCGCCAACCAAACCCCCATTTTGACAATACCCCCAAACACCGGCCGCTTCATTGGTGCTTACAGTTCCATGAAGCCTCTGTCAACGATAACGCCAATGACAATCAATCCCGGAGAGACTCCTCGTTCGGAGATAGAAGTGGAAGCCGGGTACATTGCAATGACAGGGAGGGCGTGTTGTGTGTTCACATCAAGGGTGGAGAACCTGAGTCGACAACGTTTCGGATTCAGGGCGATGCTGCGCCATGGACCTGGAGTTTCGACTCTTCACCCCCAGAAGATTCTGCTTGTTAACGAGTCGCGTGAACTTTTGTCGGATCGCGGAACGTATCGGTGGAACCTGGCAGTGTTGCCGTTCTCCCAGTCACCACGTTAGCCACTTTTCGTTGATTCAATTCCAAAACGACGACAGAGGGAGTACCGAAAGGAAAGGGAGTCGCGTGTTATTCCACAGAGGCATCACAGTCGGGATTACGAAATGATTTCGGGAGGGATATGTTCTATCCCTTCTTCTCGATGCTCCTGATATTGGCCGAGAACCGCGGAGGGACCGGAGAAAATGGAGAAGCAAGAGCGTGCCTGCGAGACGCGTGCTTCTTACGGCGTTCGGTGGGAGATGGAAGGATAGGGGAGCGAGACCACCAAGATTGTAAGTCGTAGACATCGATGAGATCTCGGGGTCGTCATCTTCTCGGATGAGAGTAACACGTGCAGTTCTCTTTCGACGATGTTCGCCCTCACAATGGCCACATAGGTAGACCCGCTGATCAGTGTTTGCCTCTTCGCCTCCATCCATTTTGTCCATCCCGTCCCAGTGTCATGCCATCAGTTCAACCCGCCGAAGTCGACCCAACATCTCCAACTCCAGAAGACTATCCGCATAGCCGGACATGACCATGGCTGAAAACCGACACCTTGTCTGCAGTTGAGTAGTTGAATGGTGTGAGAGCGACGTTGCAGGAGTCCAATGCGAATGCTAGGACCGGGTAGTGTACGGAGATAGACTGTAATTGGGTAGTAAATGACGAGTGTACGTGCTGGAATACGAGACCAAGGAGACGAACCAAGGCTGTCTATGATGGCGGTCGATGCTTTTGACTATATCCTCCATCCTTTTCCCACCGGCTTCTCGTCCTAGGGTAGCTGTTATGAGAAAAAGAGCCATTGAAAATAGATGGTGTGCAATCTCCATATCCTAATACTCGCGGATACGAGGAAAGCCAGACTCGAGATGAGGCGATATCCGCTTAAGCTTGTGTGCCGAAAAAGAGCGCACGGGTGACCACATTGAGAAGGTATCACAGGCGTGTTCATTGTGGAACTTCAGATGGGTTCCAAAGATGAAGTCAGGGCTGATCGGACGAATGTCGGTGTCGCGACAAACGATTTTGAAAGCATGTTGACGTACCAATACGACGGAACGACATCGTCGTCCCCACATGCCCATGGAGCTAAGACAGGGCAGAACATCGATTAGGATGATGGGTTGCTCGGCGACGTTAACCGTTATCATGTCCTCGAGCTCGCAATGGAGGGATGGAGCTGGACAACGACTGTCAAAAGCAAAGAAACTTCCGATGACGTAATTAGCCGTGCGCCTTTTTTCAGTCTCCACCATCCATGAAATCACAGGCTAAGAGGTACCTTTTCCTGCTAACACATTCCGATTCTAATAGGTAAGCCACAAGCGTATTTTATCTTTGGCAGGCTATTACAGTAGCCTACGTTTCCGGCTGAATATCTTGCTAGTCTGCGCGTCTGTCGTGAGAAACTTGATCGATAACGACATCTGTCCACTCTAGGAATATGGGTTTGTCGTGATATCAGCACGATCTTTCAGCAAGGCGCAAGGTAGCTATGGGTGTTACAATCCTAGGTGTCTCCACATTCATGTCCACCTCCAGAGCTTAGCCATGTCTGAGACGACAATCGCAACGGGAACATACACGATCGAAAATGTGGATCGTCGCAACGACATTTTCCTAGCGGGTGATGGACGGGGCAGTCTTGTTGCCGGTTCAAGCGATTCCGACGCAGATCCACCAATGAAAGTGCGGAACCTAGTTCGTCTGTGGTCCAACCTTGCTCAGAAATTGCATGTTGCAGGCTCGCTGGGTTCTTCGTCTGCAGAGGAATGGACGGTATACGATAAGCCCGGCAATGCAGCGAAACATGTATGCAAGTTGTCCGACTAGCTGCGGCCTTAGGAGTGAGATTGTGTTGAGTTCGATTGATCACCACTGGGTCGTGAAGGAGACGAGGGTGAAAGGTACATTTGTGTTCGTCCCCTCATCAATTATTCGATTTCGATTTCTTATTTTCGCCTAATTTTAGGATTTCTCATGTCCTACATCAGTTGTACTGGGGTATCGAAGATGACGAGGCTGGAACGCCGGTAAGTACACCAGAATCGGAATTATTTTACGAGGAACTAAGCAGAATTCTGACCGGTTGATGGCCAGGTGAGGTTGCGCCAACCGCCAACAGGTTCTGGAAACCAGTGGAGGTTCCATCCTTGTCTGGGTTCGACCCCAAATGCACCGCAGAATGTGTTTGATTCGCGAAACATTGACAGGAACGTAGACTCCGTGAGTTCTCGTGTCTCATTGCAAATAATAGGATAACGCTTACGGTAATCCTAGCAAACCGCAACTGTCCAGACTCGAAGTCGGACAAGAGAAGTGGTTGATAGTCGGCCATCTACATCGACTCCCGTTGTACTACATAGTGTGGTCGGATCCTTGGCTATCGACGGGGGCAACATTGACTCCGTGAGCTCCCATGCCTCATTCCGAATGTTGCGACATCACTCACCGTAGGCTCAGCAAGCGAATACTGCCACTCAGATTAGTGAAGTGGTCGATGGCCGAGCCGCCAATCCGACTCCTGTTGTTCCACAGAGTGTGATTGACTCGCGCAACGACGACGAGACCCTAGACACCGAGAGCCTAGACACCGTAAGTCTCCTTGCCCCATCCCAAATAACACGATGTCATCTATGATAATCCTAGCAAACGGCAGCTATCCTGACGCCGAGTCAGACAACAAAAGCGGTTGGTAGTCAGTCATCTACGCCGATCCCCGTTGTACCGCAGGGTGTAGTTGAGTCGCGAAATATCGCAGCCATTGTGAGTTCCAGTGCGTCATTCCAAATAATGGGAGGTGGCTTACCGTAGTCGTAGCAAACTGCATCTAGTCCGAGTCAGACAAAAAACGCGAATGATGTTCGGCCAGCCATACGCCATAAATTGAAAGGACACTTCAACGGTGTCTACTCGGCGGCATACTCTCCAGACGGGGAAACGATTGTATCTGGCGGCCATGATAGCACCATCCGTGTGTGGGACGTGCGTACCGGGCGTCTCGCTCTGAAGCTGGATAATGGCTACAGCGGCACAGTCCATTCAGTTACAATCTCGCCAGATGGAAAGCAGATTGTATCTGGTTCGGGGGACGGCACAGTCCGGTTTTGGGATGCGCAAAGTGGGACACTCGGTGCGACGCTGACGGGCCACACTGAGTGGGTGAGTTCGCTTGCCTGGTCACCAGGCGGCAAACGGGTTGTTTCGGGCTCCGGTGACAAAACAATTCGTGTATGGGATGCGGAGATCAGGCGTCTCAAATTGGGGCCACTGTTAGAACATACCGGATACGTCATGACCGTCAATTTCTCGATGGATGGCAAGCAGTTGTTATCTGGTTCCGCAGATGGAACTGTTCGTGTATGGGATGCAGCAACTTGGCACGTCATGCGAACCTTCACTGAACAATGTGTCGTCTGGTCGGCCATTTTCTCTCCAGATAGGAAGCAGATTGTGTCCGGAGATGATCGCGGGAATGTGAGAGTTTGGGACATGCAGACCAGCGATTCCATCGTGCTGAGTGGGCATAAGGGTACAGTTTATTCAGTCAGGTTCTCGCCGGATGGTGAGAGGTTTGTGTCTGCTGGGTACCAAGGGCAGATAATTGTATGGGATGCAAATTCACTCCATGCCTTAGGAACACTGAGATGCAACGGTTACCAAATACATTCGGTCGGGTTCTCTCCAGATGGCAGGTGGATTGTTTCTGGCGCTGGGGACGGGATGATTCGGATTTGGGAAGCGGACAGATTGGATGACACACCCGAGTTGCGGCGCGGCTGGGACTCAGATAAAGATTCGATTTGCACCATGCCAGAGTTGGGGGAGAGTTCGCGTTGCAGGATCTGTTAGATAAATAACTGAATCCATGCAAAATTGATGTTATAACGGCCTGTTGAGGACTTCGTTGAGGACCTGTCACGGTGTAATCCCGAAACTCTGGTGCTTTAACCACATTTTCCCATAAACTGTAATAATTTCAATACATTTCAACCAAATGCTACCATAAATGATGACTGTAATAACGTATAATTTATCTGGATGGGGGCCCCGATATCGCAGCCTTTTGCAAATGACTCAACATAGAATAAATATACGCAAGAAGTACCAACCCATGTACGTGATAGGCTAATGAATTTATAATTGGACATTTAAAACCGGGTTTACGAAACTTAGTGGTGACATAATATGGACCGTAGCGAAATGGTTCCGAAAGAAGTACGGGTTTAAATACTGAATATACTAGTAAAGCGATCCAACCCTTCAGATTTAGACTGAAATGAATTGTGCAGCAGTTTCGCATTTGGTGTCAGGTCCAAGAACCAGCAGATCAGTTATGCAAGATTGGCAAAAAATGCGCAACGCCTTGGAACAATGGCTAAGTCACAGCTGAGTCCGCACAAGAGTAAATGTTCCCAGGCATCGAAAGTTAGCCCGTATTTGTGGGATCTGTTGGATTTCCTATACTGTGGATCCATGGCCTAGACGAAGACCTAAATGTACGTGAGATCTATCGTTAATTACGATTCAAACAGAGACCTTACGAGGGCATACCAAGTTCACATCGATCAAGGAGGAAAGGTCGGAATCTCATTCTCTCACATCGTACCCTAAGGTACCCGCGATTTCTTTAATACAACCAATCAACTGAAGGCGACCGCCGGTGAGACAAGTTATCGCAGACACCTGCGAAATAAGATATGAAACAACTTATGGAGTCGGGTAGCGGATCTGAGTGGAGGTGTAAGTAGGCGGCAGTGCGAGTTGATTGACCGTACTTGGGCATATACCGCGTATAATGTACAATTAACGAAAAATGATCAGTTTGAAGGCAAAAAGACTCACGATACCGGTGTACGCTTTGAACTTTTCGTCGTAGAGACATTACGCCGTAGCAATTCGAATCTGACTAATGGTCAGACTAATTTTGTCTAGGAGATTGTTCAATGCCAATTCTCGAAGCAACTGAAACGCGGACGCAAGTTCTTACCGATTCGCACGACTCCGATACTTTTCCATCTAACATTCCCTAGTTGAAAGGTAGCGAAACTTACAGTGCAATCATGTCGCCGTGGCTTGAGGAGGAGGGGAGACGGTACTGAGTCACTGAGGCACTATCCATTGGTACCGTACCGTCCATCATCCTCGCCAGCGCTTTGTGCTTCTTCATTGGGGTTTAATTTGGAGTCGGCTTGCAATACAAAAACCACCGAAAAGGCAATGGTGCTGTTCAGCCGTGCCAGCCGCGTTGATGTCGTATCTTGGCTACGCCACCGTGAGTCCTAACCGTGAGTGGAGAGAAGGGTCGGACAGGTCCGATCGAACGTAAAGGTTGGAAACAAAAGGTAAATAAAGAGTTCGGCTGTGGACATACACATAACAGATTCACGGGAGCGAGACGTAGAGAAAGAAGGAGAGGAATAAGTAGGGAAGAAGAATAGAAACGTGCCGTGGTGTGGTAAAGCCAGTGACACTACACCGTCCCCTTATATCCTGAGTTCGTCACCTCCAGTGAAGTCTTCGTTTGAGGTGTATATCAGCGAAAGGTGGTCTTTCGACTAGACTCAGGACAAGGCCACGGTTACGAGGTTACCAGTCTACCTCTAGACTTTGTCGTCGTTCATTTGTCCCCAGCGAATCGTGCAGTCTTGAACAGGTACGTCATCTTGCAAAGTGACAAGTCAGATTAGGTGGCAAGAGAGTCCAGCTCATGGTTAGACAGCAAAATCCAGGGTTATGTCGAGAGTTGATGGCTTGAGGTGGCAATAATGGACGACAGTCGATTCGGAGACAAGTCCATGACTTGTGTCTGGGGTCCTATGTTGCAAACCCAGACTCGTCATCGATGCACCGCGACCCCAAGCGTCCTAGTTGACGAAAAAGTATTCAGAAGCGTTGTTTTTCGGAGAATTCTAAACAGAGGCTGCCAGTACTGTTAGAGTTCATTGATTTTACCGGTGTATCAACTCGTCGAGCTACCAAATCACAAGAACAAACGTTGTGCGTGAAAAAATTGCATGTAACCCCAGAACTCCCATTTGTACTTGCTCAGAGCTGGATTGCGTTGAATACACGTTTAATTGCATTGTTGAATGAGCCTGAGGCTTTCAAGTTTCATGCGTTCAGACTACCCCCAGGCTTAGTTCTGTATCATAATTGATTCGTCTCCTCCAAGTTCGATCGACCCAACAATGCGTCATTACGGACATTCGACGATAATAGAGGAGTCCCGAGCAAATTAATTACTTCCGCGATCCCTTCTTGTTGCTACCTCACCTTCCAAAGCTTATAACAGACGTAGAGATTGAATTGAAAAATCGGGAAAAAGTCAATATATTCCCATGCTACCACAATTCTGAGGATAGTACCGTACAAGACCGATGTACCAGCCATGATTAACATCTAACTTCGTCATCCAATCCTAATTCGAACACGCCAACGACATTTCTGAAAATAGACTGAGGCTAGTTTGCATCGTGAAAAAGATAGATGATGGTGCACGGACTGGAGGTGATCCCTGGACATGATGATACCGACCTACGGGAACGATTTCATTCGAAAGACGAGCAAATACTAAGTGTGTGGATCACGTTTTCCCGGAACTTGATTACGTTGGACGGCGTCTCTTCTCCACCCTCGTGCTTCCACTACCGAATCTAATCCGCATTCACGAGACTTGTATTTGTCTTATTCAGTCCCAATTCTAACAGCAAATGCATATACGACCTAGGAAGCGCGATGGTCTGGTGGACTTCAATAGACGGTCTGGTGCTGCCCGAGATTGTCTAGTAGTCACAGCGACAAGTTCAGCGGAAACGTTGCGTTGGTAAGATGTTCAGACGAAGGGAGACGCTCGAAGAAGAATTCTGACGGAGCATTTGATTGAGGAGGCGGCAAAATGCCCGTGCCAGATTCAGCCATTCGTTTCACGACTGGAGAAAAATTTCTTCGACTGAAGTGGGACCGCGTGCATTACAACGATGGGCGACGACGGGGATGGCGTGTAGTGTTCACATCACGGGTGAAGAACTTGAGTTGACAACGTTTCGGATTCAGGGCGATGCTTCGGCATGAATCTGGAGTTTCGATTCGCAGGAGAAGATTCTACTTGTCAACGCATCTCCGGGCGAGGGATCTCCAGGCTTGATTGTGGTGTTGGGGTTGTTGTTGGGGAGACCTGATGGAACTCGAAGAACGAAAAGGAGAGATGCTAGTCCTGGATACGCTTTGCGGCCCGTCGTATCCCCCGCCCCTAGCTTACGCGCACTAGGTCGCAACGTAACCCTGTGGGTAATCGCCTGCCTCTCGTACCGTTCTGCGCTCTGTCGATTAGCAGGAAACGGTATGGGGCTGATGAAGCAGGCGAAGAACGGGGGTTGTGCGCGCGATGGTGAGAAGACTGCAATCAACGGAGAGTCGAGTAACGACCTATGGAGGCAGAGGCGATGAAAGTTGGATTTCGGGATTGATTCCACGCATAGGTTTTTCACCACGAGTTTAACCTTGGTCGAGGCATGCGAAGCACCACAGAAACGGGAGACGCAAATGGCGTGCCTCAGAAACGCTTTTTTCTGAACGTATTTGGTGGGAGGAGATGATGTGATTAGGGAGCGAAAAGCCATCAAGAATGTGCGTCGTAAACGTCAAGGAGATGGTGAATGCAGCTTTGGATGAGAGGTTGGAAGTGGAAAAGATGCTGCCCGACGCGATCGAGGTCCGAAAACGCAATCCGCCGACCCAAGTACTCCTTCTCGTCATCCTCGTTGGATTTGAATCATCGAGGAGTGGCCGACATGGTGAAAGACGGAACGATAACAAGACCAGGCTCCGGCAATACGTCCCACGACTGAACAGTCGTTCGACTCGTCGATAAGCGGAATCGCGTCTCCTGATGGTGGAAAGTCGAAACTCCGCGTTCATACCGAAAGCATCGCCATAATCCAAAGCGTTGGCAGCTGAGGTTCACCGCCCATGATGTGAACCCACTACACGCCGTCCCCGTCGTAGCCCATCATTGCAATGTACCCAACTAGCACTTCTACCTCCGAACGAGAGGTCTCTCCAGGATTGGTGATACTGGTGTTATGGTTGTCGTTGGCGGAGACCTGACGGAACTAGACGAACAAAGAGGAGAGATGCTAGTCCTAAATACGCTTTGCAGCCCTTCCTATCCCCCTTACGCGCATTAAGTCGCAACGTAAGCTTGAGGGTACGTGCCAGCCTCTCGTACCGTTATGGACTCTGTCGAATCGTAGGAAACGGTATGGGGGTGATGACGCGGGAGATGAACGGGGGTTGGGAATGCGATGGTGCGAAGACTGAAAGCAGCAGAGAGTCGAGTAACGACCTATGGAGGCAGAGACGATGAGAATGGGATGGATGGATGGATTCCGAAATAGGTTGCTCGCGACGAGTTTGATCTTCCCAGCGGCGAGGCTTGCGAAGGGGCCAGAGAAACGGGAGACGCGAAGGGGACACGGCTCAGAGACTCGTGGTTTTGAACGTGTAAGGTGAGTGATGGAGTGATTGGGGAGCGAAAAACCGCAAGCTTGTGCGCCATAGACGACGAAGAGAGATCGGGTTCAGCTTCGTCTTGGATTATAGGAACACCTGCACTTCCCCTTCGACGATGTTCTTCTCACACCTTTCCCTCTATCTCGTCCATGCCCCACGATCACGCAATGACTGCCACCCGACGCAACCAGTAAACCCCAGAAAAGTACCAATTTGCTATTCCGAGGTAAGATCAGCAAAAGTTGATCCACCCGTCTCCATGGTTAAATGCTCTGATAGTGACGTTGCGAGAGTCCATCACGACATCCGAAATCAGATTGTGTATGGATATAGACTGTGAACGATGAGTATAGCTATGCGAGACCAACGTGAAGACGACGAACGCTGATTGTCCATGGAGACGTTTACCGCCAGTCTCCTAACCCTCCACCATTCTCCGACCTCCTTCTCGTCCTTGGTGGCCATTAAGAAAGATACGCCATCGCAACCAGAACGGTGCGGGATTTCTGCATCTCCAAAGGATCGCGGACACGAGGAAAACCACACTGGAGATGAGGCGACATCCACTCGTGTGCTGAACACAACGAGAAAGACCACGGCGACGCATTTCGGAGGTATCACAGGCGGGTTACTCTGTGAGCTTGAGCTGGGTTCTAAGACGAATTCAGGTCTGATGGACCGACGTTGAAACCGTGTGGACGTACAATCCACCATAGAAACTTCACACGTCAAGCTGCTCTGAATTGTGGAGGAGAATCTTTGGGAGAAGGGGCAGGAGCTTCTGTTGTTCTCCGCCTTATTCGTGTTCTTGGAGATGAGGGCATCGATGAAGAGACCACAAAGAAAGGATGACGTAATCGGGTGTCCGTGTTTTCAACCATCTTACCATTCGCCATCAACTGGAATCGCTGTGCAGATATAATTCTCCCCGCACATTCTAAGTGTTATAGGAAGCTCTTCTGCTCTGGTGATCTACTACCGAATGTGTCCAACATCCGGCGTCTATCGTGACAGATAGGAGGCCGATAAAGAATACTTCCGTTCAACCCTCACATTCACGTCCGTCTCCGCGATGTCTGAGACGATCATCGCAACTGGGACGTACACCATCGAAAATGTGGATCGTCGGAACGATATCTTCCTGGCGGATGACCGAAGCGGTACCCTTGTTGCCGGTTCAAGCGAGCTCGACGCAGATCCACCATTGAAAGTGCGAAAACTAGTTTGACTGTTGACCAACGTTTGCTCAAAAGTTTCATACTTTAGGCTCGCTGGAATATTACCCAATTGAGGAATGGACGATATACTATGAGCCCTGCAGCGCAGCGAAACAAGTATGCAAGTTGCCCAACTAGCTTCAGTCTAGGGAGTGCAATTGTGACCAGTCTGACCGCTCACGACTGGGTCATAAAGGAAACGAGAGTTAAAGAGACATTCGTGTTTGCTCACTCATCAATCATTCAAATTCATATTTGACCTTTGTCTTCAGGATCTCCCATGTCCAACATCAGTTGTACTGGGGTCTCGATGATGATGCGCAAGGAACGCCGGTAAGCATGCCAAAATCAAAACACGGCGGGAGAAGCTAAGCAGAGTTCTTTCTGATTGGTGCTCAGGTGAGGCTGCGTCATCCACCAACAATCTCTGGAAACCAGTGGAGGTTCCATCGTCTGAGTTCGACGACGGTCTCGTCTCAGAGTTTAATCGAGTCGCGAAACATTGACGGGAACGTAGACAGGGTGAGTTCACCTGCCTCATTCCAAACATTAGGATGTCGCCTACGATATTTCTAGCAAGGGGCATCTATCCCGACACGGAGTCAGGCAAGGGAAGGGGTTGGTGGTCAGCCAGCTAGGGCGACACGAGTTGTACCACAGAGTGTGGTTAAGTCACGAGCTATCGCAGACGGTGTGAGATTCCGAGCCTCCCTCTAAACATTGGGACACGACTTACTGTAGTCTCAGCACACCGCATCATCTCCGAATCAGGCACGAGACCCGAATGACGATCGGCCGGCCATACGCCATGTATTGGAAGGACATACTGGTTCTGTCCTTTCGGTGGCATACTCTCCAGACGGTAAACAAATCGTTTCTGGCTCCGATGATTGCACAATCCGTGTGTGGGACGTTTGCACCAGGAATTTCGCTCTGAAACCAATCGAAGGGCACACCAACTTGGTCCTTTCAGTTGCATTCTCACCGGACGGCAAGCGGATTATATCTGGTTCCTGGGACAGAACAGTCCGGATTTGGGACGCGCAAAGTGGGACACTGGATCTGACGCTGAACGGCCACACGGGCGTCGTGCGGTCGGTTGCTTGCTCACCAGATGGCAAACGGTTAGTTTCTGGCTCCGATGACAAAACAGTCCGTGTATGGGATGTGGGGACCGGGCGTCTCCTTCTAGGGCCATTAGGAAATGCTTTCGTTCATTCAGTTGATTTCTCTATGGATGGCAAGTGGATTATATCCGGTTCCGGTTCCTATGACAGTACAGTCCGTGTATGGGATGCAGAGACTGGGCATGACATTCGAACATTTCGTTGGGAATGTTCGATCTTGTTGGATCCGGCCTGGGTGTCGGCCAAATTCTCTCCGGATAGCAAGCAGATTGTTATTGGAGATGCTAGCGGTCTTGTGCGAGTTTGGGACACACATTTTAGCAATCCCATCATGCTGAGTGGGCACAAGAATAGGGTTCACTCAGTCGGGTTCTCACCAGATGGTGGGAGGATTGTATCTGGCGGGAACGACCACCAGATCATTGTGTGGGATGCGAAATTTGGCAAACCATTAGGGAGACTAACCGGCCACACGGATGAAGTACAGTCGGTCGCATTCTCTCCAGATGGCAAGTGGATTGTGTCTGGATCCTCTGACAGGACGATTCGGATTTGGGAAGCGGACAGATTGGACGCCATGTCCGCTAGATTGGATGCCACGCCGGAGCGTGAAGGGTGCATGATCTGTTAGCTATATATACCGCCCGCTTGGCGGGAGCCGTTGAGGACGCTGATACCAAATTAAATTGCAATAATGTCTCCAGCGACAAGACACAGTTTTAAGTGTATATATGACATTCTGATTTCGTGTAGGCTAACAAATTTTGTATTTATGAACAATTTTACGAACATCAGATCGCGTTCGGGGATAAAGTTGACCGAAAGAAACATAGACAACGTGGTGAAGAGGTTTGCAAAGAATTACCAGTCTAACCCTTTGGAACGTTGGCTACGTCTCCGGCAGTTCCGAGTCACTGGCTGCGAAAGCGTACATGTCTCCCTGCCAGGAATACGTCTCTTTAAATTGGGGTGCGGGGATAAGATAGATATCTGCTGAGGATGTGAGTAGATAGTCCAAGGCCCATAAGAACTAATATGTCATGAATGACTGAATAGATTAAGAAGAAGAAAAAGAATTCTCTTTCTGGAACCACCATCACCAACATTGGCACCCCTGGGACCCCGGCAGCAAAAGCCGCCAAATCAATCAAACGCTTCTTCTCCCCAATCCAAAATACTTAGCATTAGTGTTCTAAACTACGTAGAACCCCTGTTTGAATCAAACACGAGCGACTTAAGACGTCGGCGCCTCCATTATGGCTGGCAGCGACAATTCAACCACATCACGTGCCCCAAGCACAAGCGCCACCAAGGCACAAGGTAAATCAAATTCGACGGCGCCTAGCACGGCGTCTAATGGGAGCAAAGACGAATCAGGAAAGACATTCAACACATTGAGCACAGTTGAGTCAGCCAAAATTTACCTTATCGAAAAAGGACTCGCTACTACCGGACAGGAGTATACTCCCACATCGCTAAGTACCACACTAATACAGATCGCCCAATCCGCTACCGCCACACCAAAAACGGTCAAAGAGAGCATACGCGCCGTCGCCATCTTACTACAAGACCTCACGGACAAGAAAACCGCCGACGCCATCCTCACATACATCACTATCGGCCTCAGCTCGCAATTCGACAAACTCCAGAAGACATCCGAAAAGATATCCGAATCTTCGGACAGCTTGAAGAACACCTCCTCCAAAATCCACTCTGCCACTTCGAACCTCGAATACGAATCAGAAAGACTCACTAAATGCGTGGACGAACTACACGTCGACACCCACAAACTCATACTAAATATAGAAGCAGCTACCAGTGAACTCCCCACTGCGTCAACTCCTCACCCGATCGCCTCGACTGAGATGAATATGCCCATACCGTCCACCGCCACTTACGCCTCGATCCTCCAATCTCAACACCCTCCCGATCACCTGACCACCATAGCCCGCAGTAAAAATCAAACCCACCAAGTCCTCGTCGACGTCGCCCCCGGCGCGGTAACAAATGGGCTACAATCACTCGACAAAGCAACACTTGTCTCCAAAGCAAATACGGCGCTTGACTTAATGGGAATGCTAGCAGAAGACAAACCAAGCAACTCCTCTTTCCTGGCTGCACGTCGACTGAAGAACGGTGGAGTAGTTTACGACATGTCCTCACCCGCAGCTGCAGCCTGGCTCAAATCCAAAGACGTCATGAAAGCTTTCCTTGAGAGCTTCGGAGGTACGTCCGTCATAAAGGATTGCACTTACACCATCATCGCAGAATTCGTCCCCGTAACGCTGGACTTGGAAAACGCCAATGCCTGCGCCGAAATCGAAAAAGACAATAACCTCCCACCTCTCTCCATCCTCTCCGCCAAATGGATCAAACCCGTACACAGAAGAT
>ML170291.1:31098-59670 GCA_004355085.1 Rickenella mellea | reverse complement strand
GTACTCAAACCGCAACGCGAAGGCGGGGGGAACAACGTCTACAAATCTTCCATCCCGCCGTTCCTGGATAAATTACCGGGGAGAGAGAGGGAGGCGTGGATAGCTATGGAGTTGATCGAACCACCTGCGGGTGTTGGTGGGTGGTTGGTTAGAGCTGGTGGCGGCGCTGGAGGTGGAGGTGGTGGGGCGGTTAAATCAGATATAGTAAGTGAGCTTGGTATCTTCGGTTGGTCGCTCTTCGGTCCAGGGCGAGATGGTCACAAAATCGGGAATGAGAGAATAATGAAGACGGGGGAAGGAGGGTGGCTCGTCAGGACGAAGGGGAGGGAAAGCAATGAAGGTGGTGTGGCTGTGGGATTTTCGGTGTTGGATTCGGTCGTATTGATTTGATTATCATAACTCTGGTTAAGATGTTGCCCAATCTCGACCATCCATTATCTCTCTTTCGCTACTCTCACCACGTTGCGCACCTCGCCACAGTGGGGGAAGTTCCGTGTTTCCTTCCTCCTGAAACACGGATTACGCGCTCCCCGACGATCCGTAGCTGCGACATGTTACTGCGCGAAACGCCAAGTCCATTCAATTTGTACAACATGTATAAGATGAAACGCTCTGCGAGGTAATTGAATGAGATGACGCTCTAAAATTTTCTTCCCCCTTATACTCGATATATTTTCCGTGAGTACTCTGGAAGTCTCATTGACGTATTGTCATAGTAAGGGACATGAAGGGGATGTCAGGAAGAGCTTTGTCGACATTTTGGGTGTCGTCCATATCTGGTCATTCCTTTCAACTAATGGCTATGGAAGACCGCGTTTCATCTTCTGTCTTCTTGTGACCACCTCACGGTCATGCAAATCAACATGCATAATCAGCCTTTCGTTCGGTGGATCCCAAACCGCACACAATACTGTGCTCAGGAATGCATTGTGACACCTCAAGGGTCTATTTAAGGTCGATCGATTGCCTAATTCTCTCATTCCCTTCAACCGGTTAGAATGATCAGCAGAATCTTCATATTACAAGGAACACCGGCCAAGTTAGCTTTGTCGCCACGAGGCAGATCGCCTTATTTTCTATCCGTCTCCGTCCTCGCCTTGGCGAACGGACCGAAGGTGCGAAAACAACAATGCACGTATTTGGTGTTCAATCAATATCTTACGGGCGCACGAGCAGATGATCAAACAAATGATCGATTTTGGTCAGAAAACACGACAGTACGAGTAAAACGAGATGGAGTAACGATACAGTAGACAATATATAGAGGAGTGGTCGAGGCCGAGATAGTGATGGTAGATTACGGTAGGGAAAGGTGGTCTTCGCCTACTCATGGGTTGTGTGTCTCTGTCAAAGAGACATATATCCAACATGGGCAAGTGAAGTAAAGCGAGAAGAAAGTATCCCTGGGAAATACAGTGACGAAGAGTGAAATGATCGATAGGATATTTTTATGTGGTTTTTGCGGATAAGAAGGGAAAAAATGTTAAGGAGCGGTGGGTAACTCGATGTCGAGATATGCGTTTGTATGTTTTCAAGTGTGGAGGTTTGTGAGAGGGAGATGTTTCGGTGATAAAGTGATTTGATGCAAATCCTACGATCGCTAAGGATGGAAAGGTCAGCCACTGAGTGCGTGCGAACAGCGAAATGTAATACCTGACAATCAATGAGATTTTCAAGTGCACCTGTGAGCACCCCCGCAGGAGCGCTTCTCGACGGGCTCAGGTTCAGCGACGGGCTCAGGCTCGCGAGTGCACCAACGACCGCCGGGACCGCAGCCCCTCTTCTCGACGGGTTCAGGTTCAGCGACGGGCTCAGGCTCGCGAGTGCACCAACGACCACCGGGACCGCAGCCAGGTTCAGCGACGGGCTCAGGCTCGCGAGTGCACCACCGACCGCCGGGGCCGCAGCCGCGTGCGTCCAACTCCGAGCCAGGAGCAGGCACGGGAGTCGCAGCAGCGAAAGTGGCAACTGAAAATATGTGATTAGAAGTTTCTCATCGAAGTGGCACGTATTGACTTACTGGAAGCCAAGATGAAGCTAACGGTAAGGAGTTTGGAGAACATAGTGAATGTGAGTGAGTGGATACTGGATTGAAGCAAGTTTGGTGAGAGTAGAGCGAAAGTGCGAAATGCCACTGAAGAGAAGGTTGCTACAAAAACTCGCTCGTCTTATAAGCCATCCTCATTGCCAGGCCGACGTGGTGGCATGGATCCCAGGCCGACTTCAAGAGATTTCAAGAATTTCCACATTAGGAGGTAGCTCCTGCCTTATACGGCTCAATGCCAGAAAGGGCGTTGCCAAACACCGGTATTGCATCACCGCTTTCGGTGGGTCCATTCGGCCCAAAATGGCAGGTGTGACGAAGACCCGTAAAGAGGAACCAAAAACACCAGATGAACGCGCGCCTCCTCATATGAAGGGCTGACGGAATAATCCGTCGGTTTTCTCGTTCATATTTTTCAACGTGTTCACGTCCAGCCTGAAGAGATAGAACTATGAGCGGAATTGCCATTGTCCCGCAAAAGAATATCAACATGCTTACGTAACCGGAAGCCATGTGAGTGTGCAGAAAAGACAAGAAGAGCCACATCGAGCGTGAGGTCTTGTACACATTGCACTGGTAAAATCGTTAATGAGTATAAGAGAAGATTTTGCCGTTCCGCATTCTGGTCGGCTGCAAATCACCGAGTGCCTGTGCGGATCGTGATTCAATAGTGCGCGACCAGATAGACGTTGATCACTCCGTGAGGCAAGGACCTGGTAGGACTGAGAAATTTTTCAGGCAGTCAAGCGGAGGATACGCCGCGCCTCGGAGAACGGATGCAACGATATGTCCCTTGATACCTTGTTGAATCAAACCACTGCTGGCGCTCCGGTAGGCTGAACTTGGCTCCAACGCTTGATGCTGATAACTTGTCGTAATCCCGTGGTTGACCGATATACAACAAGCCAGCTACCTTGCGGGGCCGGATGCGGCGAGAACGATGGGGATTATGAGGGACTAGACACGCCCATGAAATAATCGTCAAGTCGCTAATCCATAGCGGCTCGCTGAAGGTTTCATGGAAGTAACTCATTTAACCCATCAGTTCCAGGAAATACAAGGACGAATGATTAGGAGGTTTCCATGTGCCACTTTAGGTAGTTTATCGAATGCAGAGAAACATCGCTATCAGGAATGATCCATTGTGAGGTCCAAGCTCGGAGAAAGAATGGTATCCATTAGTCGCACAAGTTCCAAATGAGACTTTCGTATGTTGCTTTGCTACATCGCCAGCCAGAATCCGCACAACATATTCGGGCGGTAGGCGCCTGGAATGACTTGCTCGGCTGTTGACTTGCATTCAGCAATTTGGATGCAAGATCGGCAGACTAATTTAGGAGGCGTGAGAAAGTGTCACATAGAACAGAGTTAAAAAGTGTAGGATGATGTGTCCATGTAGGCGTCAAAGATGATGTGTAGTGGCAGATTGATGTTGGTGAAGGTGTGTCCGCTGCGGTCAAACCCCTCACCCGTCATCAACATTAGTCTCCTTCCCACATCCCTGGCACACCATGGTGATGATGATGATGATGATGATGATGATGGACAACTGAAGGCGATGCTGTAGCGTAGTGACCGTGAACGTACCAATAGAACAAAAAGCAGAACAATCTGGACTGAACTTGCGCGAGATGTTAACGTAGTCTAAGGCGATGTGTTCGGTGATGCAATCAGCGCGCGACTGTCAGTTACGCAGGAACTTGAAGTGAAGCATATCAATTCAGTCAAGCCGTTACTCTGTAAGCGGAATTTGCAGAAAGAGGACGGGGCGCAGGCGCTAGGTTAGTTTTTCATAGGGTATGAGTTCAGAAAGCGGAGGCCGAGAGCTGCATCCCACTCCGGAGGTGAGATCACCTTCAAGTTCCGAGGCGCCGAGATTGAAGTCGGTTGTGTCGGCTTCGACGATCGTTCTTGGCGTATGGTGCCGTCTCACTGTGTTTCACTATTGAACGGTACCCACTGTTGTTTCAAACTATAAAGGTAGGTTGGTCATCAGAAATTTACACGAACTGATGACAACGGTGGTGACCATACTGTGCTGACACGAACCCCACCACGCCTTACATCCGTACGAGTGTAATAAAGTAGCTTGACCTCAGCGATGCTTCTACGCGCGGAAGGTGATGTGTCCAGTTCGCATAGACGGGAGAATGCACAAGTGGAAAGGTAGGTGGCGAAGTGATGGCAACGTAACGGTGGCGTGACGCATTCGTGACGTCTTCGCTTACGCAACCAACCTGAGTCAGCACAAATCACGGAGGATTGCCACGCAGCAATTCACCGTCGAGCCTCCGGCATTTTTTCGGTTTTCAGTTCCCAAGATCCCTACTGTAGAACGTTATGTATTGAGGCGCTCGTAGATTACGGTAAGAAACGTTCACCAAAAATCTATTGGGATGTTGATCATGTTCAGGCGACAAGCTCAGGCTCGTGACCAGCTCTGACTACTTCGACCTTGGGACAAGGTATGGCGTAGCCAGGCTGGGGAAAGATGGATGTGGCGCCAGTGGTCGCGCGCGGAGTTTAAATATGCATGAAGGTCGCCTAAGGATTTGTGCTCAGATCGTGAACGGTACGGAATTACGCGTTTGGAACAAAATAAATGTCATTTTAGGGCACTAAAGAGTTGGCCTGCGCCGCTGAAACGGCTTCTGGGGATAAGTGGTGGAACAGTGATGGTTTCCGGAGGAAGCGGCACCAGCCAAATTTTTCGAACTCCGCGCGCGGCCACTAGCGCCACATCCCTCTTTCCCCACTCTGGCTATCGCCACTCCTGCCGGAGGCTCGTGCTGGGTAGTCAGACTGGTTACGAGTCTACAAGCTCATAGGCAGCTGTCAATTATGACCTATGATTTGTGATGCATCGTACGGTAAAATGTTTCTGCGCATGATCTGAATGCAAACCGCCTGTGTAAAATCTAATTAACCAAATGTGCGGCCGACTCGGAAACTCTCGGCTGGGAGAACGTGAAGGTCATATGCAGAATGGATGGTAGAGTATACTCGCGGATCAAAAGGACGAAAACATGGAGAAAAGGACCCAAATAACACCTAGGTGCGCCCGCCACTGATTAAGTGCATCAACCACACGAAACGAACATTCATCAGAGGCAACTCGATATTCGCTGAAATTCACAGCATGAAATTGGATCATGTAAGCGTGAAAAACACAACGGAAATAACTGTGAATCACGAGAGATTTATAACGGTCCATAGACACCACCACCACCACCAGAATTTCTGTGCTTCTTCCATGTCGAAAATCTCCACTTCAAACTGTCCCCCATAATGCTCGACAGTTCCAACAAAAATTCCTCCGATATTTCTTTACATGAGATAATCTCAAGCAATTGAAGCCCACTGCCTGGGGTATTCGTCCAAAGATTTCTTGCCAACGCCATCAGCTTCGGCTCCGAGAGGCTGCGACAATCGATAAGACGAAGTGTCTCGAGCAAGCTAAACTGGTTCTTTGGTTTCTCTGTTGAAATTATCTCTCCGTCCTCGTCCGACCATTCGACATAGGAACCCACAAACTCCCCTGAGGGAATGTATATGGTGAGATCGCGCACCGAAGGGAGGGGCTCAAGGAGCAATGATAATATGTCTTCTCCCCATCCAGAGATGTTGTCGCTTTCGACCACCGCGACACGAAATGTGTGCACATTTTGAAAAGGACGATTGGAGAGTCCCACCAAACCGCGAAGCATTCCGGGGACGCCATGCACTGTCCTGACACGCAGGAACGATATCCTTGCCTGGTACAGTTTGGGAAGAACTAGAAAAGAGAAAATTCCCCTGACGATATGCCACTTGACATCTCCACCAAATATCACAAAGGTTGTAACGTTTGGCATTGAGCAGAGAATTGTGTGCGTTAGAGTGGGAGAATCCTGCGGCAGGTCACTTGGGTCACCATCAACAATGGTGAGTTCGAGGGTTCGAACGCTGACCAAATGAGCTAAACATTTCAAAAGGGGGATTACGCGCAATCTCATCCCATACCAGCTAAGCACACACGTAGTAAGATTCGAAGGGTAGGCAGTAAACATGGGGATGACATTGAACCCGCCAAAGGCATGCAAATTTGGAAATGGCGGTGGAATGGGGCACAATCCATCATTAAAAGTATCATTGACATGATTGAGAGACAACGTGTGTATTCGGTTCATAGGTAGATTTGAACGGATGAACCGTAGAAGCTTGTGATCGATGTGCAGATATGTCCATCGCATTGAATGAGGGAGGAGAATATTGAAGAACTTCTTGAAATAGATGTCATCACCAGAGGCAATGCTCTTGCATGTCACCTCAATATCTTGCTGGTGAGAGCGGGACATGAATGTGCAGACTTGATCGTTCCTCTGAAGGGTGCTGAATCGTGCCCACAACGCTGGCGAACTCAGCGCGACGTTGCGAAACCGTTGCGAAACGTGGGAAACTCTGATGGAGAACGAGAATCCCTCAGATGACCTGTGGCCAATTTCGAAGATGTGAGCCAGAATCTCGTTCGGAAGGCGCTTGATGCCGTCCTCGAGCAGGAAAGGAAGGCATTCCTTTTGCAACGCGGCGACTCTCTCGTCCAGCGCTCTTCGTAGGTCCTCGACAACGCGCAAGTGTTTTCGGAGAACTTTAACCGAATTTATAAGGCGAAGGAGACCGTCTGGATATGGTAGGTTCGTAAATCCCGTTTGTCTATCACGTAGTTCATGAGTATTGCGACCATCGGTGTATCTCGCCTGACCTACAGGTCATTTTTACTATTTGGCAACACATCGTCGCCCATGCAACCCCCTATACTAGAAATGAGATGTTGCAATGGTTCGATGAAGTTCTCGAGAGCAGGAAGGTCCATGCTTTGACTCGGATGTCTTTGATGATATGATTGGAATCAAGCGCCGAGAAGTCAGCAGTATTCTGTAAACTCCGCTTGATTGGTATCAATGCAAAATTACAATTTTGATGGGATTTCGGGGACATCTGGCGTGAGTGGAATAGCTGCTTCAACCAAATACATTTACACCTTACGTCGTTCACGTAGGTTAAATGTGAGAGATTACGCTCAGCGCTATCATAATACTCAATACTCGACTGCTGATACCAAGTCGGAAATCGACATTACAAAATGTGACACTCGATAACTCCCAACAAAAGCCTTTCACAAATTCCAGCCAGCTCCTCGACATGGAGACACACAAATACAATGTGCATTGGAGTGATACATTTTCGGGGGTGGCTCAAGAAGTAATGTTAATAGATCTTTCTTCCACTCACTTGGTCTACTGTTCTGTCGCGCAAGTTTGAACATACTGGAGGAATCGAATAGGAATCGCACCCAGCATGTAAAGGATGTTTTACCGGTCCAAAGGACCAAGGGTTTTGAAACGACAGGGAGTCAATTCGGTTCAAGGCGAGCATGCGGGATTGAAAACGATTAGCTTTGATCGATATGAAGATTTTCCAGCGCATCGAGTGAGGGATGACAATCTTAAGCGCGATGTTGCCAAGAGAGGTAAGATCTCGTTAACGAGAGCAAGACACGGATATTTGAACCTGATCGAGATTCCGAATCGCCTGGATTCGTGTCCACAACGCTGCGGTTTGCAAAGCGAAGTTGCGAAGGGTTGAGAACAGAATCCATCATTTGACCTATGGGCACCTTCAAAGATATGGCCCAGAGCTTCTTCCGAAAAAAAAAACTCCTGATGGCGTCTTCAAGAGAAACGGAAGTACTCATTTTGTAACGCGGAGTCCGCCACTCGTCTTAGGTACTCCGATGTTGGCGAGCGAGCGTTGATGTCGGAGCACTTTGAGCAAACGTAATCGTCTGGTCACGGGGATAACATTACGGTGTCGTCCTATAGCCCATATCTTAGTGCATGAGTATCCCAAACAGCACGCGCGTGTATCAACGTACTTGTCAGACAAATAAGTTATAGTAAGCACACTCCGTCTCTACTAAAAATGGGACGCGGCAATATTCCAAGGACTTCCTAAAGCGTACAAAAAAACCATTTATCGAGGATTGGATATGTGCGCGTGTGCGACAGGTGGGATTGGTGTGTTGTGTCGGCACACGTGCTGACCACTGATTTGGAGGCTGCTTCAGTCTACATGGCCAAGTCAAGAGTGCCTTGAAGAAACATATTGTTTCTCAGAGAAGACATGAAGGAAACGTTTCCGTACTAACTGTTCTGTGTGCTCTTAACGAGCTCGGGAAATGTGGTTCTGCGTCCCTCGAGGTTATTGCGGATGGTTGGAAAGAACCGTGACGGATATTACGTACACAATGTAACACATCCCAAAGAGGCAACTTGCCCGTTGACCGTCGACACCGTTGCAGAACGTCATCAATCGTCCGATTTGCTTTCAGTACCCCGGATTTGCACACTTCTCGTAGTCATAGGACTGCGCATTGTCGAACTTACGGCGACTTGCTCCTCTTGGTGTGATTAACTTGAAGAACGACGCGTCTGCTTGTGACATGTGCGGTGACTTGCACCAAACACGCCTCTCGAAATACCAGTGCAACCGAGTGCGGTTCCGCGAGTGTTCGCAAACCTACAATCTAACCCTCACTGGCATGACAATAACACGCGTAAATCTGACCTTTCGTCACCGACTACTGGTATGTCATCACTACTCCGTCAACATACCGTGATTTCCGGATGGTTCAGTATATATGGAATCTACAATTCTCTTGTCCAAATGACCCAAGTCATGTCGGAAACCCCACTTTCCTTCAAATCGGAGCGGCCAGAGACGGTTACGGACAACCCAGTCGTACTACCCTCTGCTGAATCAAACACCCATCTCCGCGCACTCGATGTTACCAACCCGCCTCGTTCGGGTCGCAGGCGTGACAATTTGCCACCTTCACGCGATTCGGCTTATACTGGCCAAACAGCTGTCGGATTAGACGCCCAAAATTTTGATTTTGAAGGGACTTTACGGACCGTCTTGCAAAAGTATATTCGGTGTTTCTGGCATGTTTTCTCGCAAACCAATTAACGGATTCATGCACAGGAGAGGAGATTCAGACATCAAAGGTCGTGAACTCGGAGTCGTGTTCGAAGACCTGAGCGTCATTGGATTAGGCGCTACTGCTAAATACCAGCCCACTCTCGGCTCGATGTTCAACCCAGTCCGCATGCTCGACGCGATCCAAGAACTCCGACATCCTCCCGTCCGTAACATCCTCACTGGCTTCGAAGGCGTCGTCCGACCCGGAGAGATGCTCCGTGAGTCCTTCTCCTTTCGTGTTCCAGAGTCACTCATGAACGGAGAATATTTTTTGTTGTATTTTCCAGTCGTACTTGGTCGCCCAGGTGCAGGTTGCAGTACTTTCCTTAAAACAATCGCCAATCACACCGAAGAATACCACTGTATCTCTGGGTCCATACATTACGACTCCTTCTCTCCATCCGACATCTCCTCTCACTATCGTGGGGACGTAACGTATTGTCCCGAAGATGACATCCATTTCCCCACTCTTACCGTCGAACAAACACTCAAGTTTGCTGCCAAGATGAGGGCGCCGCAGGCGAGACTTGACGGGATGACGAGGGACGAATTCGTGGAGCGCTTAGAGGGCATGTTGACCACCATATTTGGCCTGAAACATGCGAGAGGGACCGTGGTCGGGAACGCTGCTATTAGAGGTGTAAGTGGTGGGGAGAAGAAGAGGGTTAGCATCGCTGAGACGTTAGCGTCACGTTCTCTCATTGGTTGTTGGGATAAGTACGTCTTCTCCCTTTCCCGCGACAGTCATCTTCCCAATCTAACGTTCTTTCCAACTCTCCACCGTGAAGTTCCACACGTGGCCTCGATGCATCGACAGCTCTCGAATTCATGCGCACATTACGAATCGCAACAGACATCGCATCCCTCACTACCATCGTTTCCATCTACCAAGCCAGCGAATCCTTATACAAACTCTTCGACAAAGTCGCCGTCATCTCCGAAGGGCGAATGATATATTTCGGTCCTGGAGCCAAAGCTAGAGAGTATTTCGAAGGGATGGGATACGCGCCGCACGACAGGCAGACAACTGCAGATTTTCTGGTCAGCGTAACCGATCCCAACGGCCGGGCTTTCCGCCGTGATTTTAAAGGTGATGATGGTGATGCAGGTAGTGCTGGTGGTGCAGAACAGCATGGGCAGCCGGGGAGGGGGATACCGAAGACACCAGACGAGATGGCGCAATACTTCAATGCTTCTCAGTACGGGGTAATGAACAGGAAAGACATCGAGTCGTACAAGGCAGAACATGTCGGTAACGATGAGAAGGCCCGAGCTTACAAGGCTAGCGCGAGGCAGGAGAGAGCGAGAAATACGAGTAAGAAGAGTCCGTATACCGTTAGTCTGTTCATGCAGGCGAAAGCGGTTATTGCGAGAAGGGTACAGATTACCAGAGGCGATCTGAAAACTCAGGGTACTCAGCTCTTGTGAGTCGCGAATTATTTATCTGCTGTCTCAATGTTTTTTCTTTTTCTATTGTCGTTGTGGAGAGATTTTGACAAGCTCATAAATCTTGGCGTAGCTCGTTCATTTTCCAAGGCATAATCATGGGTACTGTGTTCTTCAAGTCACCGACGTCAACATCAGCATACTTCTCGCGTGGAGGTATTCTTTTCTTGTACGTTGTCTCTATCCTTGCCTCTCCCATTGTAAATTTTTTTAAATTGGTTTTGCCAGCGTGCTTCTTTTCAACGCCATCTCCGCTATGGCCGAGATCCCCGCGCTTTTCGCGCAACGTCCTATCGTCCACCGACACCAGAAAGCGGCAATGTATCACCCATTTATGGAGGGCATCGCGCTGACAATCGTCGACATACCGATCACACTGATGACGCAGGGAACCTTCTGCGTCATTGTGTACTTTATGGTGAAGTTGCAGCAGACCGCTACACAGTTCTCGTGAGTTTCTTTCTATTCTTGCTTCCGAGATGTTGCTGATGCGATCGGGATCATTTGTAGCATATTCTCCTTGTTTGTGGTGATAATAAGGATTGCCATGATAGCATTCTTCCGTTCGGTCGCTGCTGCGTCGAAGAAGCAGGCGTCGGCGCAATCAGTCGCGGGACTCATGGTATTCGCCATCGTCCTTTACATTGGCTATATGATTCCGCAACCATCCATGATCGGTGCTCTTCGCTGGATAACATACATAAACGTGCGTCTCTCGCTTCTTCAATTATCCCACCTTTTCTCGTTACATATATGTCTTCGTCCTGACGTGGCATTTTGATTTGTTTGCTTTATTTGGACTACAGCCAGTACGCTATGGATTCGAGGGTCTCATCGTGAACGAATTCCATACTCTCAATGGCACATGCGCGAATCTCGTGCCGAGCGGGGAGGGTTACGAGGGTATACAGCTGGCGAATCAGGTGTGCTCTACGGTTGGCTCTGTACCGGGGTTGAGCACTGTCGATGGGAATCGGTTCGTTAAGCTAAGCTATGACTATGAATATGCACATCTATGGAGGGTGCGTCATTTTTCCTCATCGTCATGGAAATTCTTGCTGACGGGATGACCAGAACTTTGGTGTCGTCGTGGCTTTCACAATCCTGTTCATCATCGTCCTCCTAGGGCTAACAGAAATGAACACGACTTCGGACAATGAGAAATCCGTCATCCTCTACAAACGGGGCTCCAAATCCACTCTACCAACTTCATCAACTTCCTCTCCATCCGACCCTGAAAAGGGAGACGCTAACGTTGGTGCGCACTCACACTCCGAGGACAGAGACATAGAGAAAACGGAGGTTCTTGCCTCGGGTAAAGGCGACGATGATGGTGGGGTCAGAAGGATGATGAGCGCCTCAGCGAACATGACTGGAGTCTTTTCATGGCGACACATTGAATACACAGTACCTGTTGGCGGCGCAGAACACCACAGGAAGCTGTTGGATGATGTGAGCGGGTACGTCACACCGGGGAAGTTGACAGCGCTTATGGGGGAGAGCGGTGCGGGGAAAGTGAGTTCTCCTCGTTCTGTCCATTTTCTGTGTCCGTGATTTCAAACACCGTCACTGTTAGACGACCTTATTGAACGTACTTGCCGAGAGAACTGGAACTGGTATTGTCCAAGGTGAAAGATATGTAAACGGACACGCTCTCCCCTCAGACTTCCAAGCGCAAACGTGTGTAATACATCTCACCATCACTTCCTTCCATGCTCAACGACTTTGATGATACAGTGGCTATTGCCAACAGATGGATACTCATCAGCCAGAAACCACGGTCCGCGAAGCTCTCTTGTTCTCTGCAAAGCTTCGACAGCACAAGGACGTTCCTCTCGAGGAGAAGGAGGCTTAGTGAGTCCTGTTATCTCGAATATACCTTAGTTTATTTACATTTCGTCCAGCGTCGAAAAATGCTTGGTGATGTGCGGATTAGAGAAGCAGGCTGACGCGATCGTCGGATCTCTTGGTGTCGAGCATAGGAAAAGAACTACTATTGGCGTCGAGCTTGCTGCCAAGGTATGTCCCGTGTTATTAAGACGTGCATAATTTCGACGACGATGTTCATAGCCGAAACTACTGCTCTTCTTGGACGAACCTACCTCTGGCCTGGACTCGCAATCGGCATGGGCTATCATGACCTTCCTCCGCGACCTCGCCGACAGCGGCCAGGCGATTTTGTGCACGTAAGCCATACTTTAGCTTCCAAAAATAGTTCGCGCGGAGAAATTCACGGTGCTGGCAGGATCCACCAACCCTCCGGTGAACTCTTCCAGCTATTCGACAGACTTCTCCTTCTACGTAAGGGCGGTCAAACTGTCTATTTCGGCGATATCGGGAAACGGTCATCGGTATTGATCAGCTATTTCGAAAAACATGGAGCCACACCATGCGGTCCTGACGATAACACGTAAGCGTCGTGACATCGCATGTCGCGGTCTGGATGTCCAGTTGATGCTTCCTTCTTTGCCAGTGCAGAATGGATGCTTGATGTTATCGGAGCCGGTGCGACGGCTACGAGCTCCACCGATTGGTACGATGTCTGGACCAAGTCCGAGGAAGCAGCGAGTGTCCAACGTGAGATTGATCGTATTCATGACGATGGGAAGAAACGACCGCCTGTACGCGCTGCTCAAGATTCTGAATTCGCTACTCCATGGGGATTCCAGTTGCGGACGTTGACACAGCGCGCGTTTTCGTGCTATTGGCGCGATCCGACATATCTGTTCGCGAAGCTAATTTTGAATGTCGTCGCCGGTTTGTTTATTGGATTCACATTCTTTAAATCGAAGGATACCATTCAAGGGACACAGAATAAGCTTTTCGTACGTCCCCGAGCCAAAAACACGCGACTCCTCGCTGACTATTCTTCTGCCAATCAGGCAATCTTCATGTCAACCATCATGGCCGTACCTTTGTCCAACCAGCTCCAAGCCGTCTTCATCGACTACAGAGATATTTACGAGATTCGCGAGCGTTCTAGCCGAATGTACAGTTGGTCCGCCTTAATCACTGCCCAACTTCTTGTCGAGTTACCTTGGAATTGGCTTGGGTCATCGCTATTTTACTTCTGCTGGTATTGGACCGTTGGGTTCTCCAGTCATCGCGCGGGATACACATTCTTGCTCTATGCAGTCATCTTTCCGATTTATTACACTACCATCGCACAAGCCACCGCAGCGATGGCTCCTAATGCAGTCATTTCCGCCATTGTGTTCACTACACTGTTTTCGTTTGTCATCACATTGTAAGTTATCATCTCTTCTTCGTTGTTGATTGCCATGCTGATTAAACTTGTTGCAGTAATGGCGTGTTGCAGCCGTTCAGTCAACTTGGATGGTGGAAATGGATGTATCGTGTCTCGCCATTTACTTATCTCATCGAGGGTATGCTGGGGCAATGTAAATGTGGTTCACTTCTTTTCAGATCCGATAGCTCATAATGTCCTTCTTCAGCAATTGGGAAAATGGAGATAAATTGCGCCCAGAAAGAATTTGTTTCAATCACACCACCCAGCGGACGTTCTTGTGCAGATTACATGCAGCAATTCATCGCGAATTCCGGCGGATATTTGACCAACCCAGACGCTACCTCGAATTGCGAATTCTGTCCCTCTCGCACGACGGACGAATACTTTGGGCGGTCGTTCAACATCAGGTATTCGCACCGCTGGCGGAATGTTGGCATCGTGTTGGCTGTCACGTTGTTCAATGTCAGTTAAATCACTTTCACCTTGTCCGTGGGCAATTCTCACATATTTCAGGTGTTCGCTCTTTACGCCTTGACGTACCTATTCCGGGTGCGCCAAGGAAGCATCTTTGGCTCGTTGAAAAACAAATTACGGTTTCGGAAGAGCAAGCAGGCGAAGTAGTGATCTCCATTGATGCTTATGTAGACAAATCAGTACAGCCGAACGGACACACTATGACGAGAATTGAAGATAAATTTTATAAAGATGACATTTATCCTGCAGAGGCGGTCTAGACTCTGCGTATAACAATCGTAACCGCCATCATTTGCACTGACCTCGATATCGTATTGTCATAAATGTGACTTCCGCCCGACCCGCGAAGTCCGTGAAGCCAAGTCCGTGTACTCATATCGAGCCATCGTCATATTCTGAATACAGCAACGATCGCAGTGCAACCGACCAAATCTCGGTTGAAATTCGTAGTACTGTTATTGCGAAAGCGCTTGTACGCGCAGCGGTGAAGATCGCGGCCGTGATGGAGTGATAATTGTGATGTAAAGCATATTGGATCGGACACGGCAGGGCACGGTTTTGCAGAGGTCGCAGGGGATCTAAATCACGATATTAAGGCCGTTGGTCAGTGCCTGAGACAGATTATTGAGATTATTCATGACGCGTCCAAGTGGTGGTGTCGGTTATTTGATTTGCGAGTCGATCAGTAATTTCTGGGGAAAATCTCTTTTGGATCTATTTCTGGATCGCTGTGGTGAGAAAGCGATGCTACACAGCCAGACCCTGACACAGCCATGCCGCTTTCCTGCTTCTTTCCGTCGACCTGGCCTCAAGCCTCTGGGTTCGCCATCCCACATTGAATAGCAACATGCCAAAGTCATCCCCGCAAGTAGACATTACCGGACTCGTCATTTGAGACAACATACCGACAGCTCTGTGTCCAGTCGTGAACGAACGGTACCGCACATCACAATAATGATCGCCGACTATTTCACTGCGGCGCAGGGGTACAGCAAAAGGCTCTGATTTTTAACCTCTTACCGACCGGCGTGTCATCTTCCAAACCCGTCGATCAACTTCATCTGAGGAAGGCGCGCCGGGAGTCAGCCTCGTGCGTCCTTCCTAACTGACCGATGGCTTTAGGAACTGCGATCAATCGGGAGGCTGGACAGCGCCTTGTGGTCATCCAACCAATCCGAATCCTCGAGTGCAGCTACCAACCTTATAGCTTCAGGTACGCGCGAAGACACCGGAAAGCAACAGAATCTGATGCATCGTGAGCCGAGAAACTTGCACTACATTCCTGTGACGCTGCTCAGCGCTCAACACTGGCAACGTTATGGATTCCCTCGACTAACAAATAATTCCGGGTTTCGTTGGCGATAATCACCAACTACGTCAGTAATTATGCGTGACGTCCAAGCGAGGATCTTCTATCCTGCTGATGCCATCACTTCACTCACGCGCGCAGTTGCGTGAACAACTTTGTCGCTGCGGAATTTCCCGATACCTATGCACGCAGTCGATTGCAGAACATTGTTGTACTGTTCATCCTGGGTATAAAAGAAAGCAAGACAAGCGTGAAAAATATCAACAGCTATTCAAGAACACCCACTAATTACTTGTCCAATACACTCGCGATCTCGTTGGAATGGGTGAGTCCAACACGCGCATATTTTAGTATGATTTCACCGAACGCGTATGCAGCCCCATCAGCACCACCTCCGAACTACAATGTTCAAACGGACAGCGCATATCACTACATACCCACGAAATCCGTTTGCATAATTTTCTTAGTCCTGTTTGGGCTTTCAGGACGTGAGTCCAACCCATCTTCGTGCAATCTCGTCGTTTTAACAACATTTCCTCTGTGCGCACGATCCCAGTTATCCACGCGTTTCAAGCCTTCTACTTTCGCATGCGGTGGCTACTTGCGACTGCATTTTTGGCATGTATCGGTGAAACGGCTGGTTGGGGTGCAAGATACTGGTCGAGTCTCACTTATGGAACCCCGTCGACACCCTTTACGATACAGTAAGTCGAACGCTCTTGATTCAAATCTGATACTGAAGATGAGTGTCACAGAATATGCACGACCATTATTTCACCGACCTTCTTGCTCGCCGTGTATTTCACCCTTCTCGGTCGTATTATCCTTACCCTCGGTCCTCAGTATAGCCGTTTGAGTCCAAGATTATGTACGTCAGACCTTGTCTCATGCATGTTTTGTTTCCTTATATGTTATCATCATAGACTTCAGAATATTCTTGACAGTTGTAAGCATTGCTCCGACAGCCGTGGTGCCCATTTTCCTGACAGCGTGTTGTAGGATATCGTTTGCCTGGTAGTACAAGCCTTGGGTGGTGGCTGGGCTTCAGGCGCCAAGGACCCTCGTCCAGGTATGCATATTTTAGAAGAATTAGACGCGGAGTATAACAATTCTCTTTCTGGCAGGTGCCGACATGATGCTAGGCGGAATTATCCTCCAAATTGGTAGGTATTCTTAACTACCTCAGAAAAACCTTCTCTAAAACTGACAATCGCGCTCTCAGTCGCACTTATCACATTCAACATCCTCGGTGCTGAATTCCTCTGGCGCTTTTACAATGACAAGCCTCTCAGAGAAGCGCCTTCAGCAACCTACTCTCGAAACAGTAGCACAAGCAATGTTTCACTCAAACACAACAATGTTGAGAAAGGGAATGGTAATCTTAGTTACTCGCCCAAACGCCTGCAAGCCTTGATCATCGGGGTTGTGATCAGCAATATCTGCCTAATCATTCGGTTCGTATTGTTGAACTTTGATCTATCCTCTGCTGATGAATGGTTTATCAGAGGCATATATCGGACCGCTGAACTATCGGATGGATTCAACGGCCGTATTATCTCCACGGAAATATATTTCAGTGAGTGTTCAATTTCCGTCGCCGATAGAAGTGGTATTGATAAAGAAATTCCAGACTTGTTCGATGGAGCGATGGTAGCTCTGGCGACCCTCACATTGAATATCATTCATCCAGGTTACCTTCTTCCGCGCGAGATACTAGATGCAAAATACTAGTGGACTTAACATATATAGAAATATGTAATTTATTTTGATTCTCTCGTACTTGGCGTCACGACATTCCATGGACCTTCCCTCTAGCAAAGTGTAACAATAACAATTAGAATTTTCATACGTTGCGTGTTCATGACTTGGCAAGTGTGATCAATCATCGGACCCACACTAGTCCATTGGTACCGCTGCAAACGTATGGGGTCGGACTCATCATCTCCACATTTTTTACCGCTGTGTTCAAGAAACTGTGTATCTGCATGACGGCGACGCGAAAAATAGAATGCAACGAAGTAGAACGGTTGCTTACGAACCGTTCGTACCATGGACCATGCTTCGGAATTCAGACGAGTTTACAGCTGCTTTCCAAAATGGATGAGAAACTTGTTCTCTGCTGCGGTTCCTCTATTGGCTCTCTATTTCCGGCTCGGAGTTGGATGATTCGAGACGCATCATCTACCCAATTCTCGGCAATGTAACTGTAGGCATTAATATTCATGCATATCGCCGAGTTCTCCGCCATCAACCATCCGTAATTGTCAGCTTGAATTTTCCGGAAGATGCAGAACACTTGGACGTTCGATGGAGGAACTACGTCATTACCCCGGTCTCGGATGGCGATTGAAATAACTGAAGTCGCTATTCGTCAATTAGTCGCCGGATGATAACGAGAAGCTCAGCGGATGTTTCGGTCTTGACGCCGGCACGCTCGGACAAACTGTGGCGGTGACTTCCGAAATTTCAATCTCCGCTCAAAATATGTTCTTTCTCGTCATCGTCGGCCATTTTCTGTGTCCCGCTGTGTCCCTCTGTGCTGTAATGCCAATGTACCTGCAATTGTGTGGCCGTGGAGGACGGCATGTTGTTCTGGTGCAGTTTATTCCCGGTCCGGTGCTCTGAATGTTGCATGTCCTCAAGGCTTCCCACGGAGGTGGAATGGGCTCACCTGGCGATCCAGCTGTCTTTCGTCAGAACAGCATTTCACATGTATGCAATAACCATAGTCTAATCCTCATATTCATTTACGACGTATCGTTCATTTACAGAATTGCTTGGCCACTGTGCGGCTAATGAAGAATTTGCCGGATCTGCAAATCGAGAATCCCGAGATCGTCGCCTTGGCGGTCTAAATTTGCGTCCATGGTGTCTCGGAAGCAAACCTGTGTATTCAGAGGTTCTAGCGGAATACCATGATGCATATCCAAGATATCTGTCGTCATAAAATGCCTCAGCCGCCGGATTTCGATGCAGACTGGGGCATGTCTCGAAGCGTCCTGCGAGGTATAAAGGGAGGGCCTCCTCAGACCTCAAAGCCCCATCGTTTGTCTTCCCGACTCTCACCATCGTACCTACACATCGCATCACCCGAGATTTTTTACCAAGTCGAACATCTACTACCATGTCTCCTCAACGTCCTCGTGGCTTCTCTGACCCTATCCGCAAACCTTACCAACCACAATCTACCACTCGCGGAATCTTGAGACAGCCTGTCTCTGTGAGCGACAATTATCATTACCCCGCGATGCCTGCTCCGACATACACTCGTCAAGCGTATCGTCAAGGCACTCAGCCGATCCCGGCCGCCATCCAGCGTCTTAAGGAGGACGACACGTATCCTCAGCGAGTCTCCACTACATCGGTTCGTGGGGACGCCGGCTCTTCAAAGGTTGACTCGTAAGTTTTAAATTTCTTTTCTACAACTCTTTCTCTTACGTCCATAGTGTCTCTAGAACCAAAGTGCGCTCGCCGCAGTACACAGAAGCGCTTACCTCCGAGCCTCGTTCTACTCGTCCTCGCAGTGCGACCTCACCATCTTCGCGTCGCGGACCCAGTCCACCTCGTGGGCTCTTACCCCCACCCGTCGTACAAGCGCAAGATCCAGCTATCCTCCTCGGGCAACTTGACGACCTCCTCGCTAGCTTCAAGACCACCTTCGCCCCACTCGAGGCAGCGTACTTGCGGAACGATCCGAGACACCACCGCGTCATCCCTCTCCAGAAGTCCAAGGAGAGGATCAATGTCAACCAAGTCTATCACGAGCATACCCTCGACTACAAGGTCTCGCTCATGCGATCGAAGATCGAGAAGGCAAACGGGTGCGAAGTTGGTGACACTCCGCAGTGGCGTAAGCCCATGCGTGTCCTCAAAGACAACGATCCGCGTCAGCGCGTGTTCGGTTGCGGATTGAGCCAGACGAGGAAGTACGCGTCGTGCACGACATCTTTGGCGGGGTACCAGCTCGATATCCCCATCATCGCACGGAAATGTATCGAGCAGATCTATCGGACAGGTAATGTCCATCATCGATCGTTCCCTTATCCTTTACTCACCCACTACCACAGGCACGAAAGCTCATCATCTCTTACGCGCCGCACCTGATAGGGATCGCCTCTCTGTCCTCATCGAACAATTCGACGCCGCTCCAACGTTCGGAAGCGGTGTGAGTCTCGCAGACGAAGACACCGCAGACGTCGCCGCCCTTCTCCAATCCTACATCGAGCGTCTCCCAGAACCCATCTTCCATCCGTCGCTCTATGAAGGGTTCTGGCAATGGTGTGTCCTCCCGACCATTTCGCGACACCAGGAGCGTTCCGCCAAGCTCGGACTCACGGAGGCGCACACTGGTAACGCGTACAACATCACCGATGCGTCCACTGTCTTCCATGCGGGAAACCAGGACGAGGAGGCTCAGATTGCCGCGGCTCGCATCATTATCAGGCTACTCCCAGCGACGAACTTCGCGCTTTTCGCCTACCTGTTTGCGTTCTTCACGCAACTTCCCCGCTGGAAGCGAGACAACCACCTCGATCTCGACGGTATTGCCAGTATATATGGTGTACAGTTGTTCCATAGCGCGGCACATCCCGGTGGAAAGGTGCATGCGAAAGTGATGATGGCTTGGATTCTTAAGAGGTGGCATCGTATTTCGAAGGATATCTTCGATGTTGATCAGCCGAAGTCTTCGTCGCCTTCCAACCCCACTACGAGTCCCAAATCCGAATCACCACAATCCTCCCCTTCGAGTTCAAGCTCGAAAAGTTCCAAACGCCGCACCACTTTCTCCACACCACCGCACTCGGACGCTTCTTCATCCCCGTCCTCCCGTCACTCTCGTCGTGGTCGATCTCTCTCCCCACTTTCGCGCGAATATGACTACTCCTCTCCGTCTCCTTCTCCGCCGTCCTCCGCGAGTTCGGGAAGCGTATACTCCACGACCCCACCTTCCATCCACGGACCTGCTTCGTCGACTTCTACATTTGCCAGTCCGGAGATCAATGGAGAGGAAAAGGTGAATGAGAAAGTCAAGCGGAAACATCGCTCCACTGAGTCACATGTCGAAGAATCCGATCCCCCGTTTCCGGAAAACATCACGGCGTGGCAGAGAGCTGTTGAGGACGATATCTCGTCGTTGAGGAAGCAGCTCGACGCTCTCAGTGCCTTCAAGATCTCGGCCGGAGGGAATGACGAGCATTAACTTCTCATTTGCTATCATAGTTTCTATTTTTACTCACTAAGGACATGTCAGTATTTTGGGAAACTACCGGACATACGCCATGCATTTCCCTGTTTTCTTGTATTTTATTCTGAATTCGAGAAATCCAATTTGGAAACATTTTGACTGAACTTGCCCGTGAATGAATTGGAAATATGGAAGATAACAAGCTTCGAACTACGTAAAATATTCAACAATTAATCTTCGGATTGTTTTCCGCTGCACCCAATCACATCCAGCGGTTGAATTCTCGATTCCAGGAAGTTTCACAAGCCATTCCGCAATGCCATCAGCTTCCACTGAAAAGACCAGACGGTCGTGAAGCTGCTCGCCTATTCTTATGAATTGATTACTTTGAATCTTCTCTGAATCTCGGCATCACGCTCCATATCGCATGTTATTTTCTCTCCTCGGCAGACTTTCATCCAACCAGGCAACCTATAGCTCAGCTTCAATTACCCAGCCATATCCACACCTGCCCGCGTAATTCTGCCGCTCAAACCACACAACCTACAAGCCTCCAAAAAATCACCATAAATTGATGATTTCAAACGAGGACGGATCCAACAGATTGATTATATCTGGCCAACGATTTGTAAGGAAAGTTATGAGGTGCGAGAGGAATTGGATGAAATTAAAGGTTGTAAATAAGAGTCCATCCCCGTAAAGTCAAGTATCACCACTCGCCCATCGTGGGTACCCAGCGCGACACTATTTCCACTGACAGCAAGATCAATCGGTCTGCATGACGGTGGAATCCAACATATTCGTTGTTTCCAGTTAACGGCGTAAATCCACCCATGCTGCACAATATAACATGGGATCAGACCAGCTACCTGCACATCAGACCCAACAAGACGTTCGTCGTCCAAAGACGGCGGATCAAGTTTCAACGAATATGCAACCGAGTGGACCGAGCTTCGATGCCCTTTGATTTCAAGGAGCTGCGTCCAACTGATGGCATCCCAAACCCAGAGACAATGGTCACTCGATCCGCACACAATGCGCTTGCCGTCTGGAGAGAACGCGACAGAAAATATGTCGATGACCGACTCGAGTTCGAACATTGATAGTTGGACCCCAGTGACCACGTCCCACATCCGAACACACCTGTTAAATGCAAATCCAGATGCAGACACAATGCGCATGCCATCCGGGGAGAAGGCGAGGGAAGTAACTGGACCGGAACGACGCATCCGGATTGTTTTGAAATGAGAACCAGTGACTGCATCCCACAGTCGAATGGTGTTGTCCAAGGATCCAGATGCGATACGGGCACCATCCGGGGAATACACAACAGAATGAACCCGACTGCAATGTCCCTTGAGCGTCTTCAGGTGGACACCATTGACTATGTCCAACAAATGAAGAGTATGGTCGGCGCATCCAGCTACGACTTGCGTGCCATCTGGAGAAAATGCGAGCGAAAGAACAAGACTGGAAACCCTTTTGAGTCGTTTACTACGGGCACCCGTAACGGCGTCCCACACCACGACGTCCTTGGATCCAGACACGATCCGTGTGCCGTCTGGAGAGAATGCAACCAGAAGTTTATGATCAGAATGCCTGTCGGGTCTTTTAATTGGGCTACCAGTGACCGCATCCCATAATCGAACAGTGTTGTCACTGGATCCAGAGACGACATGCATGCCATCTGGAGAAAAAGAAACAGATAGAACACCATGTGAGTGACCCTTGAGCGTACTGAGGTGGGCACCACTAATAGCATCCCACAATCGGAGAGTCTCGTCAGTTGATCCAGACACGAGACGTGTTCCATCTGGAGAGAAAGCGACGGATAGAACAACTCCGCCACCAGTATGTCCCTTGAGCGTGCGGAGGTAGGAACCAGTGACCGAGTCCCAAATTTGAATAGTGCTGTCCCAGGATCCAGACGCAATCTGTGTGCCATCTGGGGAGAATGCAAGAGGAGCAACTGAGCCGGAATGTAATCGGATTGTTTTGAGATGGGCACCGGTGATTGCATCCCACACTTGAACAGTCCTGTCCTCGGATCCAGACATAATACGGGTACCGTCTTTGGAAAATGCGACCGAGATTACCATGGAGGAGTGGCCTGTGAGAGTCTTCAGGTGGTCGCCACTGAGTGCGTTCCACAATCGAAGAGTTCTGTCGCCGGATCCGGACACAACCCGTGTGTTATCTGGGGAGAATGCAACCGAACGAACAGAATCCTTATGACCCACCAGCGTGGTCAAGTGAGCGCCGGTAGCTACATCCCACAATTGGAGTGTTTTGTCGTAGAATCCACATACAATGTACATGCCATTTGGAGAGAAAGCAACAGATTCAGCGATGGAACGTCCCTGGAAAGTGTTTAAGTGGGAACCACTGACTGTGTCCCACATCCGAACAGTTTGGTCTGAAGATGCAGACACGATGTGCATGCCATCTGGGGAGAACGCAACTGCAGTAACGTTGGAAACATGTCCTTCCATTGTCCGGTTGCATGAACTCCATGTGCTCTCCAGTGCATTGTGAATTTTTACTGGGCACAGTAGCTCCGGACCGTACGTCGAATGCAATAGTGTTTGCCTCGGGGTAAGCAGCAGTCCGGAGTGATAGATTTGAAGGGACGAGATACTGAGGACGGGGAAGAATTCACGAGTAAAATGCTCGCAATCGTCGAGCAAACGGACCGCATCCGAGATTGATATGGTCTGTTGCACTGGCAATGTCACAGTCTAGTACACAATGGTCGTGTATTAGGTTATATCTGAGCTGTAATGAAAATGCGACCCACAGAAAGGGACTGCTTGACGGTATTTAATGCGAGAAGTGCATTTCGGAGTTCTCCCAAGAGACTGCACACCTCTAACCAGTACAATAGGTATTTTTCGGAAAATTCTTTGACGAGATCCAGAAGATAATCCGAAACCATGCCCCTTTCAAAGTGAAAGGCCCAGTGGCGGCATGCATATTGCAGGTGAGGCGGGACGTGCCTCGCGATTCGTGTTGGAAGGTCGTGAATTTCACTGTTGAGGATACTTGGATTTTTTATCTCACACATATCGCGTTTAAGACACTTCATTGTGAATAGACATGCACGAGCAATCAAGGCGTGCTGTGTCTTGGTGTTCACAACAAATTTGGGATTCGGACAACGAGTCGGATCAGTTATGAAGTCGAAAAATGATGGGTGAAGCAGTCGAATCACATGGGAGTCATTTTCCGGCACTATGATGACCGAGTGAAGATTCAAGAGAGTTTGCCGTACCGTAGTTGTCCGTAAGCCTAGCAATTGCTCAAGCGCTGGCGGAGAGAGTGGATTTTGGAGGTGAATGATGCTTCCCAGCACCCGCTTCAGCCGAGCTGCGAGATTGGATGAAATGTCAGGGAAGGCGTGGGTCAGAACCTGGGCGTACAGTTGATCAAGATGGCGATAGGGAGACGATGATTTTTCGGTGTCCCTGATCGTGCCGTGTAGGAGACACGCAAGCTGATTTGTGGGATCTGAATAATTGGGATCTTCGATGAATTTGACCGTCGTGGCTGCAAAAATGAATAATCCAAAGGATAAATCTACCAGACGGTGGATATCTTCCAACGATGGCCAGACACTCTTAAGATCGTAGTAACAACATATTGCAGCGAGATTTGACTTGAGGTAGCGTTTGATATCAGCCTTTACAACACCGAGGTGTAATTCATGCAGAACAACGCGTTGAGTGATGGGGTGCAAATTACCCGATTGGAAGGCGGTGGTGATCCTTCGCTCTGGGCGACTCGTGACGAGAATCTTGAGTTTTGAGAGTCCAGAAACGTGGAGAGAGAGCGCAGAGAGTATGGTGGAAGTAGTATCATTGTCTTTACATTCGTCAAGGGCATCCAAAACAATGGCACTGGCGTGAAACGATGTTCGCACGGAACGAAGAGGTTCAACGATGAGCTTTTCAAGCTGGTACGATAAACTGGAATAGCCGATGTCTGGATGTGACTTCATGGCCTGAGCAACCTGGACTTTGAATGCAGGGCAAAGTTGCCCAAGCTGGTACGCAATAGTAGGGAAGATCAATTTGGGGTTGCTGCAATCCGCATCGTCACGAGAGCAGAAGAAACTGGCTCCCAGAATGCCGTAGCGTCTGCACCTCTCGGCGACAGTGAAAGCGATGGTCGTTTTTCCTGTTCCAGCCGAACCGTTGATCCAAAATATAGGCCGACCGACCGGATCTTTTGGGAGTTTGTCTGGAGCGGTTCCATTTCGACTTCGGAACTTCTTCACACCAATCCAACTGTATATCTCGTCCAGAATGGCTGTCCTGGTTCCTCCCAGGCACTTCGCTCTGTCTTTGCAGTCGAATCTGGCCAAAACTGCGCGAGGTGGATTTCCGTCTGCACTGATGTCAGTTACACGCTCGCGTGGCCAGCCATAGACAACCTTGAAAGTCCAATTTTGCGTTGATTTGCTAAAAACGCATCGATTCAGCGCCAAATTCAGTCATGCTAAATTGTGGCAACACCAACCTCAACTTTCTTCCCTACATCCTCTAACTTACCTTCAATGCGAATCCCCACCTCCTTTGCGAAGTGGATGTGTTCCTACGACAGAGTCAATTCCCAGTACGCTCCCAAACAAGAGACTAGTTACATCGAGTGCATATTCGATTGCAAGGGTAGTCTCGACCTATTCCCACAGTGTCAAAGGAAGACGAAGCGGTTCGCAAAAGAAAGTTCACCGTAAAGCTCTGAATCGACCAGGTCATGGTCCGAATGTGGTCGCTCATCTCCTGTGAATCACTGTCGTAGTTGATGATACGCTTCATAACTGAACTGCAGGCAATTTTTCGCACGTCCATGGTGGTCGCACTACACGTTCTATAGGAATCTCAGCCGATTGAGTTCTCGAGATATAGGGGATACTCCACTTTGAAAATTTATTAATACGTGCAACGATTGCTGGTTGGAGACTCCCACCGTCTCTTGCAATGCGGAGAATGTTGTTCAGGGAATCGATGTGTTTGGAAAGCTCTTCGACGTCCTGTGTATTTCGAGATGTTTTCTATTTCATCATTAGGAGATTCAAACGGCAAATGACCGCGGATCTACTTTGACAACGTCCATAACGAACAGGAGGCCGCTGATGCCAGCCTGTAGCCCAGGAACCCCTAAGCTCCCTGAGACATCCTTGGCAATTGCGAGAGTTATTTTCAGCCCTTCAACAACGGCGGAGCATGCGCTCTTTAGCTTTTCATTGGAACTCGAGGGCAACTTGGATGCTAGTTTCGATGTAACAGAGTGGACTTTGCTGCCTGTGGGCATGGTTGTTGGCATGAGAGGTCTGAGAGAACTCCCAGCAATCGATTGTATGTTGACGCTCGCGGAGTTAAAATTCCGATTACACAGTTGAGGAAGGAGGAAGATTTCAGTTGTCCGTGATGGCGAGTCCGGCCCGGGCTGGCTATTTCCGAAGCAGAATGGTCACAATTGCGTGACAATCGCGTGACGAATGCGTGGCCCGGGTGCTCATCTTCTCCGCCGTTGGATTCGAATCCTGTGTCGCTCGTTGTGGATCTCCAGATCGTTCAACCTAAAGTATACATTTTATACCCCAATCCACCAAAGTGACGTGCGTTCTAAATTTCAGAATCAAACTCCGAATGGCAGTCGAGTTCGACGCATCGAGTCCGGAGTGTTCTCCGCGAGGTTCCGGGAATTCGACGCCAAGCATGCGTCGCTACAGAATCCTCGCTTATATCAGGTGCGATATTTCCATGCATATCATTTGGTACTTGAACCAATATTCGATAGGTCAACGACGCCATCGAAATCATTCTGCCAACAAAGTCAACACCAATTACTCCTCCATTTCTTCGGTGTCAGGTAGACCGTCTTTGGCCTGACACTCCCTCTCCTCCTACATACTGTACCCTGTGATAACCCTGTCATTTGCTGAGCCATTCAAGCCGAGTTCCTCAGATTCTTTCCTCCACATCATCGACTACTCGGAGACGACACATCGGGACTCGACAATCGACATACATCTCGACTTCGACGGCTCAAATTCCGGCTCGATCCCCGACTTCATTCCATCTCCCGCCTCTCGATGCATGGTCATTGAGGAGGTGTCTGCGTCTTATCATCAGTGCTTCAACGCCTCATCGTCTCACACCTTTGGAAGTCCTGGAGATTTCGATGAGTCGAGCGTACTTAACCGTTCATTCTCATCGCCCGCGGTTGGTTTCGACATCAGCCCGGCCGCTGAATCCACACATTGTTTCAACCAAGGTTCTTCGCAGGCGTTTGGAGGCGACCCAGGATATCAGTGGAGCTTCGAAGGCACAGTGCTGGATGATATTCCCCTTGCTCCCTCCACCTCAGCCTTCGGCTGCGCTATGGGTACTCCTGAGTTACTCAAACCCGTTTTTTTGTCCAGTTGCTCTCCCACTCCTGCTACAGTTCATCGAAAGATTGGTGTCCGAGACTTTTGCGTCAAGAAAGTGCTCGGCAACGGAGCATTTGGTGATGTCTATCTCACGTAACATCGTCTCGATGGCGCACTGCACGCCATGAGGTGATCCCGAAAAGAGACACATCCGATCCTCGTGCCAGATGTTTCTTTTGAATGAGAAGAACATTCTCTGGAGACTAGCGGACGTGGAGAGCCCGTTTGCTGCGAATCTAGAAGCAACGTTTTTGGACTCACGTGACTATTGTTTTATCGTGGTTAGATGTTCGCTTTGTATGAATGATGGGTCTATCTCACTCACCATCTTACAGAATTTTTTCCAGGGAGGAGATCTAGAGAGTCTTATTCACAGCCGAAACGAGCCCATAGAACGAACCTTCACGATCAGTCTCCCAGTCGCCGCAATGGCTACCACGTGCTCATAATCGCAAGAACTGCACACTTGTCTATCTTTCGGCGATTGTCTCTTCTTCGTGACCAGCAGCAAAGCTTAATATAGAGTGCGTGCGCTTTTCTTTGTGAATTGTGCTTAATACACAACAATCCCCCGACATACTTGCCATGCCTAAGAAATTCGACTCAATTCGAAAAAAAAACCTCCACTGGAAGTTACTGTACTAGTGCAACCGAATTCGTCTGCGCAAGCATTCATTTGTCACAATCTTATGGATTCTTACCTTTCCTGGGAGGACAACAAAGCGCTCTCACCACCTACTGCGGTATGTCATCAATTATAAGTCACAGACCGTGATGTCCGGATTGGTTCGGCATATATGGAATCCACTCTCCTCTTGTCCAAATGCCTCAAATTCATGTCTGAATCACCACTTTCTGTCGCTGCAAAAATGCCAGAAATGGTTACAATGGCTCCAGCTGCACTTTCCACCGCTCAGTCAAATATGCATCCTCGTGCACTCGATGTTATCAACCTGCCTCGTTTGGGTCGCGGGCGCGACATTTTGCCACCTTCACGTGATTCAGTTTTTACAGGCCAAACAGCTGTCAGTGTAGGCGAAGGAAAAGTGGATTTCGAAGGGACTTTACGGACGGTCTTGCGAAAATACATTCAGTCTTCTAACATGCTTCTAGCAATCCGATTTAACAAATTCATGCCCAGGGGAGGAGATTCGGACATTAAAGGTAATCAACTCGGAGTCGTGTTCGAGGACATGATTGTTGTTGGGTTGGACGCTACTGCTCGATATCAACCCACCCTGGGATCCATATTCAACCCGGCCCGCATGCTGGAAGCCATCCAAGAGCTACGCCACCCGCCTGTGTGGAACATCCTCACAGGCTTTGAAGGTGTCGTCCGACCAGGCGAGATGCTCCGTATGTCCATGCCCTTTCTCTCCAGAACGTCTATATATATTGAATGCGACCA
>ML170291.1:7869-29828 GCA_004355085.1 Rickenella mellea | reverse complement strand
AGCTCGTTCGTCTTTCAGGGGATCATCATGGGAACAGTGTTCTTCAAATCAGCAACGTCAACAGCATCCTACTTCTCGCGTGGCGGTGTTCTCTTCTTGTACGTCCTCCTCCCGTTCATGTCCGTCCTCATTTACTAACATTCAATCCCTCCCCGTCCTTCCCCGCTCCAACTGTCACTACCCAAACCAGTGCTCTCCTCTTCGGTGTCTTCTCAGCCATGGCCGAGATCCCCGCCCTCTTCGCCCAACGACGCATCGTCCACCGACACCGCAAAGCGGCATTGTACCACCCATTTATCGAGAGCCTCGCGCTCACTATCGTTGACATAACCATTACGCTTGTCACTCAAGGCGTCTTTTGCGTCCTGCTATACTTCTTGGTGAGATTGCAGCAGACGGCTGGACAGTTCTTGTGAGTTTTCTGTCTCTCGCCTCACATACAATGCGTGTATTGTCGGAGAGACTGACCATTGACTAACGCGATCGTCTTTCAGCATATTCTTCTTGTACCTGGTGACATTGACGATTATGATGAAAGCTTTCTTCTGCTCCATTGCCCCTGCGTCAAACACGCAGTCGTCTGAGCAATCGGTCGCTGGAGTCCTGGCACTCGTGCTTGTGCTCTACACCGGTTATCAAATTCCACAACCATACATGATAGGTGCCTTCCGCTGGCTCACCTATATCAACGTATGGCTCTTTTTCCGTCGTTCACGCACCTCTCTCCTTCCCCTAAATAAAGTTAGCTGTTGTCTCTTTGTTAACGATTGCAATTATAGCCACTTCGTTACTCCTTTGAGGGTATCGTCGTAAACGAGTTCCACAGTCTTAACGGGACGTGTGCGAGTCTGGTTCCGAGCGGAGCTGGATACGAAGGCGTACAGCTTGCGAACCAGGTGTGCTCGACTGTCGGGTCGTTGCCTGGGATGAACACTGTCGATGGGAATCGTTTCGTCAAGCTGAGTTATGATTATGAGTATACGCACCTTTGGAGGGTATGTCGCGTTCCTTTATCTCCCATTTTCACTTTTTGCTGACTTAATAAGTAGAATTTTGGGATCCTTGTGGTGTTTACGCTCTCATTCATCCTTATCCTCCTTGGACTCACCGAGTTGAACACGATATCGGACCACGAGAAATCCGTCACCCTCTACAAGCGCGGGTCCAAATCTACTCTCCATACCCCTTCCGCTTCATCCTCCCCCTCAGACCCGGAGAAAGGGACCGCCAACACCTCACCGCCGCTCGGACTCGGAGGACAGAGAAATTGAAGAGAAGGTAGAGGTCTTCGCATCGAACAAAGGCAGAAATGGCAAGGGAAATATGGGCATGGGAACGATTGGCGGTGAGGCCAAGATGACGGAAGTGTTTTCGTGGAGACATGTTGAGTATACGGTTCCCGTGGCTGGTGGAGAGAATCATAGGAAATTGCTGGATGATGTGAGTGGGTATGTAGCACCGGGAAAGTTGACGGCGCTCATGGGGGAGAGTGGTGCTGGAAAGGTGACGTATTTTGACTTGATTTTCGTAACAGAATGCTGATACGATTGGGATATAGACGACTTTATTGAACGTTCTTGCGGAGAGAGCCGGAACGGGAGTTGTGGGAGGTGAGAGATATGTGAACGGACAAGCTCTCCCATCGGACTTCCAAGCCCAAACGTGCGTATTTCATCGCCACCTTGTTGTAAATCGTGGCTAAACTATGATGATGCAGCGGCTACTGCCAACAAATGGATACGCATCAACCTGAAACTACGGTCCGCGAAGCACTTTTGTTCTCAGCGAAGCTCCGACAACACAAGGATGTTCCTCTCGAAGAGAAGGAGGCTTAGTAAGTCTCATTACATCTGATATTGAATGCAAAAGGTCGTTTATTTATTTTTTCGTCCAGCGTCGAGAAATGTTTGGTGATGTGTGGGTTAGAAAAGCACGCAGATGCAATCATCGGATCTCTTGGTGTCGAGCATAGGAAGAGAACTACGATCGGCGTCGAACTCGCTGCGAAGGTATGTCTCGTGCTATTCTGAGGTACTAATAATTTTGATATTGGTGGACTTAGCCAAAACTACTGCTCTTTCTGGATGAACCTACCTCTGGCCTGGATTCTCAATCAGCGTGGGCCATCATGAACTTCCTTCGGGACCTCGCGGACAGCGGCCGGACGATCTTGTGCACGTAAATTTACGTCCAACAGTATTTTATGAGGAGAAACTCATGTTACTCGCAGTATCCACCAACCTTCTGGAGAACTCTTTCAACTTTTCGATAGGCTTCTCCTGCTTCGCAAAGGCGGTCGAACGGTTTACTTCGGCGATATCGGGAAATGGTCGTCGACATTGATCCGCTACTTTGAACAGCATGGTGCAGCGGCTTGTGGTCCTGATGTCAACACGTAAGCGTCATTACAACCCTCGCGTGGCCTGCTGACATGATTTTCTCCAGCGCTGAATGGATGTTGAATGTCATCGGGGCGGGCGCCACGGTTACGAGTTCCGTTGATTGGTACGATGTCTGGACAAAGTCCGAGGAAGCGGCGAGGGTCCAGCGAGAGATCGAGGGCATCCACGATGACGGAAGGAAACGTCCGCCTGTATGCGCCGTGCAAAACACAGAGTTTGCTACTCCGTGGGGATACCAGCTGAGGACTCTGATACAACGCGCGTCTTCGTGCTATTGGCGTAATCCGACCTATCTGTTCGCGAAGCTCATTTGAACGTTCTCGGAGGTTTTGTTATTGGGTTCACGTTCTATAAGTAGAAGGACACCATTCAAGGGACACAGAATAAGCTTTTCGTACGCAGTCAAGCCAAATACTTGCCATATAAGCTAACTGATTATTTACACCTACCAGGCGATCTTCATGGCGACGGTCATGTCCGTACCTCTGTCAAACCAGCTCCAGGCCATCTTCATAGACTATCGCAACATTTACGAGATTCGCGAACGGGCTAGCCGAACGTACAGCTGGTCCGCAATGCTCACTTCACAACTTCTTGTCGAATTGCCTTGGAACGTAATTGGCTCATCGCTATTTTTCTTATGCTGGTATTGGACAGTCGGGTTCGCTGGACACCGCGCCGGATACACTTACCTGCTTTATGGAATTATCTTTCCAATTTATTACACTACCATTGCGCAGGCTATCGCAGCAATGTCTCCCAATGCCGTAATTGCGTCTATACTGTTCAGCACATTGTTTTCGTTCGTCATCATATTGTGAGTCTTGTCATTTTTTATTGCACCTGTATTTGGTATGTTGACAGGGTCTTCGAATAGTAACGGTGTGTTGCAACCGTTTGGTCAACTCGGCTGGTGGAAATGGATGTATCGCGTGTCGCCATTCACCTATCTCATCGAAGGTCTGCTAGGACAAGGTATACATTATGTAGCCTCCAATATGGGAACTCTTCGCTGACAACACCTCCCATCAGCCATCGGCAGAAACGACATCAACTGCGCTCAAAAGGAATTCGTCACAGTCATTCCTCCAAGCGGGCAAACCTGTGCAGATTACATGCAACAATTCATCGCGAGGTTAGGCGGTTACTTGAGCAATCCTGATGCTATCTCGAATTGCGAGTTTTGTCCATTTCGCACAACGGACGCATTCATGGGCAGGTCGTTCAACATCAGGTACTCGCACCGCTGGCGCAATGTTGGCATCATGTTGGGCGTTACATTGTTCAATGTCAGTTATTACGTTTTTACCTGTCCAAGAGTGATTTGTCGCTGAATTTGCGTTGGTATATTACAGGTGCTCGTTCTTTACGCTCTTACTTATCTGCTCCGTGTGCGCCAAGGAACCGTCTTTGGTTCATTGAGAAACAGAGTACAATCTCGGAAAACCAAGTAGACAATGCAATGACTTCAGAGACCCTCAAACTTACAAGTAGACGAAGCACGGATTTTCAAATGGTCCCCATTTAAATGTTACGACTGCGACAATATCTCGTAGTGTAGTCTGTCGAAGTATTGTACACAGACAGAGTCATGAATAGGCGAAGACGCAGTCCAAAAAGGACTGAGGAGAATTGCATCACACGTGTTCCACGTTCGGTCATGAATACGTTGAGTTTACTTTCAACTTTGTTTAGTAATTTCAGCGTGGATGTTATACTGTTGGAATCTGGCGCCGAACGGATGTTTCCGGGCGGAGGCAGAATAGTCACGATCGTGTGACCAGCGCGTGACATGCGCGTCTTGACTGTTCCTGCAACCTTCTCCGCCGTTCGAATCCTGTATCGCTCGTCGTGTATCTCCAGATCGTTCAATCTACGCCATTTATAACCTACTTCATCCAAGTGACGTGTATTTGGGCTTTCCGCATCAAATTGGGAATGGCAGTCGAATTCGACTCGGACGTGTCGAGTTCGGAGTGCGAGGTTCCAGTCGCGGCTTCGGTTTCGTTTACGCATTTCCTCTTTCTTTGATATGGTGTGGATCGGACATTGGCATATCTGCTAGTGCCGTAGTCATTATCGACCACTCAGAGCCATATCCTCAACGACCGAGGATATGGGGATCAACAAAAACGCGTTACACTACGCATGCCATCGTCTTATTCAGACTGACAAGGCCGTATGAACCTCTGGACTAGGTTTGAATGGCCTAGATCGTCGGTCGATGGTCTGTGGCTGGCAATAATTGCTTCTCTTCGTTCGGATGACCATTTTCGTTCAAATCAATAGTGGCTGACATCCGCCGGACTACATCTGTTGGCCTTCGAAGGTTTCACCCCGGATATCCTCTGTCTCTTACCACCATCGCCCATGTCCAAGATGTTCCTCGCCGCCCTCAAAAACTTTGGAAAAATGGTCAGTCTTTCATCTCTCACAAACACTTTTCGTTCCGAACCTTTTCCCTAGTCGTGGATCAATACTACCCAGCCGACAACCAATCGCACAGTTGCACAGAGAATGGCCCCTCCTTGCAGGCCCTTCCACGAGCTCCCATTGTTCCGGGATTCTCGTTCAACGAGCGATCCCGCTGAAGTCGCGAAAGTGGTACCCGTCGCGCTTGAGCTGAAAGATGTGCTTGCATGCGAATGGCTGCACCGCTATCCGTCTGCCACTTTGGCGGAAGCGAACGACCAGGTAAATTTCGTGCCACTCCCATACTTCCGATGTTTACCTTTACTTTAGAAGGCTCTGACGACGGAGATGACGCCGACTGATGCCGTGACACTCACCTCACTGCCGGTGCCGAAGACGATGGTGGAAGTGGACATAGCCTACGTCCATGCACTCTTCGAACGCATGTCGGTTGAAATGGATGAGACGGAGGACGATCCAAAGCTTGTCGTGCTGCAGACTCCTCGCGTTCATGAGGTGCGATATATTCCTTCATTCTGTTTCGTGCTTGAACTTACGGTCTGTAGTTTAACGACGCTGGAGAATTCATTCTACCAACGAAATCTACGACCAACTTCTTCGTTCCGTCTGACGCGGGATGCTCCTCCTTTTCTTCGGTGTCTGATACACCGTCTCTGGTCACTTTTCACTCTTCGTCCCCGCTCCTCCCATCCTCCCCAATCGGCCCAGACACTCCATCCCCTTCAACACACCCAATAATACCTCTATCTTCCTCCACTCCGTTCAAGCCCTTTTCATCAGCTTCATTCCTACGAATCATTGACTACTCGGGAGATGACGTTTCTACTTCATCAGACTCGCCAATCGACCCACGCCTCGGCTTCGAGACCTCGGATTCCTTCTCAGCCTCCAGTCTTATTGCCTCCCCTCCCCTCCCCTTTGGATGCGCGGTCACTGAAGAGTCTCACACGTTTGGCAGTCCTGGAGACTTCGAAGACCGGAACTCACCTATCCACTTCTCATCGCCCGCAGTTGGGTTCGAGACTGCTGAGCCAACGTCACCGCGTTTCAACCCAGGTTCTTCGCAGACGTTCGGGGAGCCCGGATATCAAGGGAGCTTCGAGGATGCTGCTCTGGATGATAGTCCCCTACAACCTTCCACCTCCGCCTTTGGCTGCGCCATCGACACTTCTGAGCCGCAGATTTCTTTCTCAAGTCGTTCTCCGACGCTAGATGCAGAGCATCGTACGATTGGAGTTCATAACTTCCACGTGAAGAAGATGCTCGGCAGCGGAGCGTTTGGCAATGTTTATCAGGTTAAACATCGTGTCCATGGAACGTTGCACGCCATGAAGGTCATTTCAAAACGAAAGACATCCCACCCACAGGCGGATATGTTCCTTCTGAATGAAAGCAAAATATTGCGAAGACTGGCAGATGCGGAGAGTCCCTTTGTGGTGAATTTGGAAGCGAGTTTTTCGGACTCAAGGAACTATTATTTTGTCATGGTTTGTCTCTCGCCTCTAACGAACGATCCCTCTCTCACCCGCCACCGTTTAGAATTTCTTCCCTGGAGGAGACCTTGAGGATCTTATTCATAGCCGAAACGAACCATTCGACATGGTTACGTTGAAGTCGTACACGACTGACCTTGTAATGACAATTTTGATCTCGTGGTGTTCGCTACTAACGACGAAATATCCAGGTGCAGGGCTTGACGTTCTTGCGCAAGAATAGGGTGATTCATCGTGACATCAAACCCGCCAACGTCTTTATCGATGCACGCGGACACCTTGTTCTCGGCGACTATGGGCTGGCCAGGATTTTCGAGACGGGCAACCCCATGTTCGAGCATCCGGAACTCGCTACCCTGAATGAAGACGATTGGGGTGCATTGACGTATTGCGAGGTTACGGACATGACGGATTCGACATGTGGCTCGCTCGGCTACACGGCGCCTGAGATTATCCTTAGAGATCCATACTCCGCGCTCGTTGATATCTGGTCTCTCGGGGCGACATTTTACGAGATGACCTTTGGGTTGGTGCGTGTTAAGTCGCTCGTTTATTTGATGAATTATTAAGCAGCGTGTCCAGATCCCTTTCCCTGGCGACAGCAGGGAGGAGTTAATGGCGGCTACAGTTTACCTGGAGCTGGAGTTCCCCGGTCAGAATGCTCGCTGGCCGATCGACGAGGAGCTGAAGGATCTAATACAGAAAGTGAGTGTCGATTCATTATGTGCTATTGACCAGAATCGTTTATTGTCGTCAAAAGATGCTCATCAAACAGCAACGGGATCGCATACGATTGCAGGCAATCGTTAATCACCCTTACTTCGATGACGTGTAAGTGATTTCACGAATTTTTCATGAATGAAAACCTTGGCTCATACAAAGTTCAGAGATTGGGACTTGGTAGCCTCGCGGGCTCGGCAGTGTCTGTATTCCAATGCCTTCGATTGTGATCGTACTGACGTATTCGTAGCGGACGCACTCTCTGACGACGGCGACGATGGCGAAGTCCATATAATCACTGGGAACGCCATTACGAGCAATCCTGAAACGAGTTTTGATTACGTCTGTCTACGGTGGCGAGGCGAGGAGTTTGTCCAGCCCACTTCTACCTCAGGCTGCGGAGAGCTTCCCCCTAAACCTGACAAAAAGGCGACTGCACCCACATTTAGCTATGCCAATGGTGGACCGGATTCGGAAGGTCAATTTGAAGAACTGAAGGATACACAAATGCACCCCTCCCGCCCCTCACATCCTCTTTATCGAACATCCACTGTTGCTAAGCTATCGCTCGGACCGCCATCTCTGACACGAAACGCAGCCGAGTCCAGTGGCAAGATTCATCAACCCGAGGATTCTGACTACTTGGGTCTTCAAGTTGTTAAGTCTAGCACCGATCGCGACTTCAAGTTCGCACCTGCACTCCATCATCTCGCCAGTTCGACGCCGGAACTGGGGATGATGTTAGAAAAGCTTCCTCCGGTGATTAAATCCTACTTCGTAGTCATTGGCGACAAGAATGGTGAACGAACTGTGCGCTCTGTACGCTCTGGGGGTCCGGAACAGCAAGCTCATCCTGCGCGGTCTTCCATTAAGCCCAGGATATCCCAGCCGTCGGTCGGGAACGTGTTCCTTGATGAGCTCCGATGCTACCTGCCAGCGGGAGGCATGTTGAACGCAGATTCCAATGACACTGAACCTGCCGCGCCGATTCCGCTCGCAGGGTCTCGCGTGTCCGTGCATTCAGAGAGGGGTTCTACTGGGTCAGCTGGTGTACTGCATGGGGAACACAACGCTGCGATTCCTGAAGTCGTTGTTTTTGGGCCAAGACGAAGCTCAAGTTCGTTCCTTGTTGCTGACGGAGATTCCTCCGCTCAGTCTTCAACAATCGAGGTACATCGGGCGGGTACCCTGGCGAATATCTCGGACCTAATCCTTGCTCAGTCGACGCTACTAGAGGAGATGGATCTTTCTTATTCGATCGCCGAGAATCGCACGCTGGTTGATACTATCGACCTCGGGGACGAACACTCGGGTTTAATGGATGCACGAAATCTCAGCATGAGCACTGACCCCGATCCCGAAGTGTCCCGCTGGGCGGAATCGAGTTATACTCGATGTGGAAGTGCCAGTCCTGCACCTTCTGCAAGTCGTGCGGCGAAGTTTGACAATGACCCTGAGGATCTTGCTGTTGACGCTGGGGAACTCAACATCTCAGTCCCTCCGACTAGTCGAGGGAAATCCCGCCGCAAGTTCGTCAATATACTAAAGAAAGGAGTTCGAGCGACGAAGACTGCCTTCAAAGGAGTTGCTCGCATCCGATCGAAGCAGTCATAATCCGTGTCATGGCTGGACGTCGCCGAAGCGTCCATTCCTTCGCAGCGAGTCAATATGATGACTGGTGCTTCAACCGAGGATCCACACGCCGGTTCGTAAACGCCGAGTGTGCGCTAGCACCTGCATACGCTCACTGCCAAACCAGAAGGCCGTGGAATCCCATATCAAGCAGGTAATGTATTCTTGATGCTTATTTTTGTTTTGGCCCTCTTTATTAGTTCGTGCGACATGCTCAGTTCTCCATTTTACATGTTTAGTTTTCGTTCGGTGCAGGGTTCTATTAGTTTTCCATAAGTTTGCTTTTGCTTTCTCATTCTACGTACTCGTTTGACTGCTTTCTCGCTGTCAGGTCTAAATGCATCACTTTGATCATGTTTATTTCCTTCGCGCTCGTTCGTGAGATAATTAATGCTTCTTACTAGGTTTTCGCAGTCGTTGTGTGTTCTTTCGAAACTCTTTTATGTTTTTAAGTCTCGTACACGAATGAATGTACTCCATGTGATTGTTCCCATGGACTTCACATCACCGTCTTCATCGTGAATCCGTCACGCAGCAGTCTCCACAAGATTTTGTCTCCCAGCACGTATGAATCCCTCGAGAATTTCTCGGAGGTGCGTCCGCACGAGATAACTTCCAGTAAATGAAATTCCCGGCCCGGCGCATTCCATATCGATGTGCCGAATCGAGACTATGACATCCGTTGAGGTATAGCGTCTCAAGCAAAACGAGGACATTCCAGATATGCTGTCGCTCCGTTAATCGAGTTGCCGGCATTCGAATATACGTGCCGTCGATGGGTTATGTGGAGATGGTGTTTAGATTTTGGACATTCGAGGAGACTTGACGATAACGGGAAGTTATTCCACGTCCGGCCAAGGATCTCGACAATGGTGGCCTCCAGTTTTCCGAATGTGTGCCAAATAGAACCTTGAGTATCAGAACAGAACGTTAGTTCCGCACGAACGTGATCCAACAGGGTTGCCAGTGCGAAGGATTGTTAGGCGATACAGCAGTGAGAGAACATTCTCACTTGGGTCTCCTTCGAGCATGGTGGAGAACATCCGAACTACCGGTATGGACTGGTCAAGACCACAAAGAGGGGTGTTCTGTCGAAATTGGAAAGCTCACGTCACATGTCACCACCCGGATTATGCCGGATTACGTTGATTGAAGTTTTCAGGTCACTGTCGACTCTTCACTTGCTGTGCACGACGCATCTCATGCTCAACTACTCAGCCCCAGGATACTGCGGAAATATTGTGGAGCCAGGCTTGTCTCGTTATGTTCCTCGACGTTGAATGTCGGGCAGTGCAACGCCACCATAATCTTGACATGAAATTTGCATCGCCTCAAGGCGACAACTTGCATATAAAGCAGACAGGTTGCAGGACCAGCACATTCCACATTTCCAGGACATCGCTCTTTAAGACTGCAGAAAAGTCCAGTTTGACGATATCCCAATGCTCTATACCTCCATCATCTCGTGTTTCTTCTTCGGTTCGATGGTATTCGCTTCCCCGCAAATTACTCGGTGCGGAAACGACTGCATAATAACCGCCGCAAATGCGTTGGGTTGTGCGAATGAGTACGCACCGTTCCTAGTGTTCACTGTTTAGCAAAACTGATCGCATCGCGGTTAGGTATGATTTACCCTGCCTTTGCAAATCAAGCACGTCCTTTCTTCAAGTCGTTGCAAAGTGCCCATGCTCCGCGCCGGAAAGGGCGAATGTCATTTCACTCCAACAGTCAGAGTGCCAGTCAGGTAAATGTTCTTTCATCCACGCAGAGTATTTACGAGTACTCAGTGGATGGGAAATAGTGTCCACCCCGGCAACTGGTAATCCACCCGCCACAACTGCCACCATCCCGTCAACAGCGACGAGTTTCTTAGCGACCACCAGTTCTCAACCCACGACAAACCCCCTATCAGCGAGCAGCAGCGTTCTGCAGAGCGCCAGCTCCGGTTCTTCGACGTCCTCTGCATCAAATACACCATCAGGATCGAGCACACCTAGTAGCAGCATTACGACCGCACCCATCACGTTTGGGTATGTCACGAGTGTTTTGCTCATAGCATCATGCGTTGGCGTGCAGATATTCATGTAAATGAATGTTCGTTGCTCCTTTTGATATCAGCCGCTCGCAGTTTAGTGGTCCGTGTCGTTTCCCCCGGTATATTGCTGGACAGTAAACACGAAGTTGTTCTTCATGTCTAGTTGACTTCTGCAAGCGTGACTGAGATGGGGAAAGAACGTACAACTCGATGTGTGAACTCATCTTTTGAGTGAACGAAATGGATTATAGAAAGAAACGTCGACCAGTGTGGTCTGTGATACTTTCCGCAGCCCTTTTCGAACAGGTCGAACAGGTTAAGCAAGACGGGGTAGCATTGCATGCACGACAGATTATCGATTGCGCAGCACACATGAAGAGGCCACGGAAAGACCAAATGTCGCCAACGGAGTAACAAGGAGTAACTTTCATAAAGCTGGGCATCCATTCGACGCCCGACGGGCTGAATACAGTACTTCGAGGAAAGCATTGAAAGTTGAAACTCTCGACATCGATCGATCGATCGTAAGTTCTACAATAACCTCCTCAACTCAATTTTTGTACATGCGTGATCAGAAAATGTACTCCAGTGAACTATAATGCTATATCGGTTGATACTATGAGTTTCCCTAACTCGGATTTTGGTGGCAATGATCCTGTCATCCTCAACATGAATTTCCCCCAAAGGGGTTGACCAGAAAATACCAAAATATTTTTTGGATAATCTCGCGGGGGTACGGCCATTGGCTGACGTGAAGTTGCGGGTTGTTATGTATTCCAATAAATTGTTTGTCGAACGAACAAAATTCACTCGAATTACGATGTCGCTACGTGGAATACGTTCCAATACGTTGATGTCATAACGCGATACGGGCGCTTGCTTTATTTGTAGTGAATCTACCAAAACGTTAACGGTGTGGAGTCAAACACGGATATAGTTGTCCTGCTGCAGGATATCATGTATGAGGTAAGACGTCCAAGTCCACGACAATCATGCCGCAGACATAGTTGACCTCCGACTCCGAACTATGCGTGTTAGGGGTTTGATGGGCGTCGCATATATCTTTGGAGCAGATTTCACGACCTGCGCGGGCCCGGTATGGAGGGGTGTCATTTTAGCAGGTACTGCCGAAACTGTGGGTTTGGGTCCCCCACCACGTATGGCCGACTTCCCCAGCGGGTTGCCTGGCCTCCGAGATAACGGTGGAGCAGAATTCACGCTTTGCGCTGGCTCGGTATGGACGGGTGTTTCTTTAGCAGATTGAGCGCGAGTTGCCGAAAGTAGTGCCCCACCAATGGGTGACCTCGGCGGCGGCCCGTGTGCCCTCGCAGATAGCGTTGCACCGGGATTTGTGATACCCTGAGAGGGGTTGGTGGCTGTATTATGCGTTTCTGCAGTGCGACAACCGTTGATGTGGCGGGTTCGGTTGGTTCCGCCTCTGTGTCCTGGGCTATAGCACGTGGTGCGGGTGTCTTGGTTGGTTTTGGCGCATCAGGTTCTTTCTTCCAAGGAAGAGCGTTCAGCGCGTGGAGCAACGCCGTCGGTGTGAACGGTTTCTTAATGGCGATGGAGCGATGACCTTTGCTGGCTTTACCACCGACATCACTTCTATCTGCTAAGAACCCGAAACCGCCAGCATTGACTTGGGAAGAGTCGATGCTGTAGAATAAATATGTTCGGCCAAATGCATCGGTGTGTTTTACATATAGACGTTGGCTCACCTGTAGACGTTCTTAGTCGGCTTGCCGGGAAGCAGTGCAGGGTCCATATTGGTAGAGAGTCCACGCTGTACAAATATCAGAATCGAAGTATATGGTGGGTGCGAAATGAAACGTACTTGTGACCTGGCTGGAACTCTCCGTTCACCAAATTTCCGAAATATTTCGCCTTCGCTTCAGTTCCAGTAACGGGAACTTTCGCGTTGCCTGCGCGAGAAACCTTCACTGCGTCGGCAAAGACAACCAGTAAAAGAACGAAGAGTAAAGATGCGAGTTGCATTTTAACCTGCGATAACATGTTAGTCATGAACTTAGTCGTAAAGTAAAGGTGGGACTCCCTAAGATGTAATGAATAAAAACCACGGTGAGATCCAGTCTGGAGAAACAGCGCAAACGACCATAGCGTTTTATACTTTTCAATGGCTTGGTCCTCATATTGAGTTCTTCAAACAACCGAACGACAGCTTCTGAGAAAGATGCGATTACATTGAGATATGGTGATGGGTGCGATTCATCAGGGTCTATTCCAGTCCCATCGGAGTCTCCGACCACCATGAGCACACCGCACAAGACTGTACTTGCTTACGGATTTCAGATGTCGTGGTCCGAGGAAGGATCATTGATCCGTGCTTATGGTGGGCATCATTACGGCGAGCATTTAGACAAAGTCATGGCACAAGCATAGTAGATTCGAACCCGTGCAAGGAAATGTTGTAAGTATCCGAGAGAGACCACACGCCATTTCGATGTTGGCACCACTTTTTCGACCACGTGTCACGGGCGCTTGTGACATCCCACATTCCCGCTACGCAGGGTAGAAGGGTCTTATAGCGCCCATCGCGGTCAAGGCACCTGCGAAAAATCGAAAAACTGTTCATAGCGGTGCTGTCTTTTGTAAGGCGGTGTATTGTGCCTCGCCATGTGATCACAGGCACATGTATACAGGTATAAACAATATGTGGCGGGAGTCTTCGAGTGCAAATGCAACGCTTCGGATGGTTTTCTAAGGTCAACGAACACCGGCAGGTGGTTGAAGAATATACAGCCAATGTTTTGACAGAATATATAGGGTGCCACGCAAGGTGCGCATTTATTGCGAAGCATACTATGAATGAGGAGACGGAAAAGGCAAGTATTTGTAAATTCATATGAGCAAATCAAGTGGTGGACACGCAAATAATGCGAATCTGTTCTTCGGGTTTATGCTGCCATGTTGCTTGAGGCCCTGCACAATCGCCAGTATTCGATTCCCGCCACATTAATATTTGCCTTCTATCCTTTGGCTTCGATAACACTGGTGCTTCGCAATTCTTGCGATGTGCTGGAACTTTCTGCTGAGACGAGCATTCTGAATCACCTCCATTATTTAACACAACCTCATCTTGTAATAATCTACCTGCTGTGTGACAGAAGAGCCCATAATCCTGTTCCTCAAAGTCTCTCTCATTTGGGTAGCGGGCTGTGCCGCACACGTGCGGCCTTACTTTTACATAATGGGAATGAAATGTGAGAACGAGATGACTGCCACATTAGTGGCATGCAGTCGAAGGCTATTCCATCTTTAACGCCACGCCTTTGGAGTTCGTTCCATACCACACAACACCGCAGCAACATGACCATGGATTCCAATCAAGAACTTGTACTGTAACGCATATGTGTAACATTGCAGCAACATTGGTCTCTCACAATGCAACGGTGAGACGATTGTAAGTATGAAATGTCAAGAATAGGTGGCTGTACTGACCTTCTCGGCTCTGCGTGTATGGTTAGAGACCTTTTCCGACGAATGAGTGACTAAGGTCTCTTGTGGACATCAAATTCCCTTCACTTCCAACCGGGGAAGGAAAGAAGGTGATGGGATCACGGGGATACGGTTTCAATACCCAATTTTCGGCATTTTGGCTTCAGTGGGTAGTCTGTGGATATGATTATGTTAGTTTCCTATCGCTGGCACTGTCGGGAGCAGGGTTATTGCATTCACGACGTCTAATCCCTACCTGCCAGGTATTTTTTGTGCTTGAGGAGTTCGAAGTGGCACTCGCACTCGCCTATCACGCTTCCTGTCGCATAGAAATGATAGCACGCCATCATCAACCGGGAGCGAGCACGGAACAGTCTTCCGCAAACGGAACTTTACATCACGTTCCTCCGTATAATCCACAATTTGTAAAAAAATTATCAGCGATTCTTCGCCGCTTCTCCGTCGTCCAATCTTCCCTTTCTCCCCAGCAGCGATTCCCTACACAAGAGACTGGGCTAAACGCCGTTTCCGACGCATGATTGCACCGTCTTTTCCGGGCCAATAGAATAAAGCATTCGCCAGCAACCAGCAAGCATGAGCTTTAGTTGGCCTCCACTAATGGGACTGGTGTTGAACGCGAAGAGATTCATGGTTGGTTGTGGTGTTTCATTGCCATTTATTTCATCATTTACGTTCTTCTTTCCGCCACAGATCACAGAGTTCCAAAGTTGCTGACCACCTCTCCAAGCCTTTCTCCGTCTCTTAAAGGTTTCACGAGAGACAACATGAACATATTCCTTTACCTCCATATCGAGAACTGGCCGCAGATTAACCTGAAATAAAATTCATCAAAGAGCGGCTCCTTTTGGGATTTGAGAACGAGAGCGCAATGATGGAGTGGTCCCACTAGAAGCCTGACCCATAGGTAGGAAGTCTGTAATATGCTGCGTTCGGATATGTTGATTTGGTACTAGGTTTGACGGCGATGCAGTAGTAGGAGCGCAATTTTGATCTAACCGCTCCGGTGAAAGACGTAATTCCAAGAAGCATCTCACAAGTGAGCCGAACCCTCAAACTCGAGGTGGTGGCGATCATGAAATAACCCAGCGATGCACCAGTGGTAGAGTTAAAGCTTGAACACGCGGGTCATTTGGAAAAGTCACTGGTGTTGTTCATGATACTATATGAGATGTAGGGCAAAATTCCCGAACGCCGATGTAAGTAAAGTCGTTTACTAGGCATTGTAAAATTCACCTAATGAACGACATTGCAGTTTTCTTTCCTTTACAATGGACACAATTTGCGCAGTAGGCTGTTGAACGAAGAGTATAAGAACACACGAAAAGTCCACACTCACGTCCGTTCACAACTACAAGTCCTCGAAAAGTCAACTCAGTAAATCGAGTATGTCAGCGAAAACACACAGCGAAGAAGAACATGCTACTGTACACCGCGATAAGGAGGCTGTGGAACAACATCTCGTGAATCGATGTGCTCCCGAGGTAAGTCACTATGTGAAAAAAAAAATACCACATTGGTTATATACTTATTGCTTCCTGTTTTTCTTTAGTATAAACAGCTTCTCGCCATTATCATATTCCTAGAGCTTGCCAGGAAGGAGCTCCAAGATGCAACAACTGAGAAAACAAAGACCACCGCTTCTTTTCGGACGTAATGTCGCTTCTTTTGATCACATATAGATGAGTGGTTATATTTAACGTTTAATATCAGAACCGAGAAGAAATCATTTGGGGACGCATTTAAATTGCAGCAAGCGGAAAAGAAAAGGACTGATGCAGCGGTGAAATTGTTTGCGAAGATCGGTGCTGTCGCAAAACAGTATGAAGCATTTGTGGCGTTGGTGGCGAAGGAATGCAAAGGTAATAGACGAAATTGCTACAATGGTCGTCGCTCACCTTTGTTACATCTCTCAGAGGCAGGTGATGACAGAAATGTTCAAGATGTATTTGTGCAACTCGGTTCTGAGACAGTCGCACACAATGGTGACGCTGTAGAAGCAGTAAAAGCTCCTGCATCTCATTAGTGGTATCTAGTAACGCCAACGTACTTAGATTGATAAATTCATTTCCAATGATCGCCGCATTCGAGGAGCAGCAAAAATAAATCCTTCGTATTCTTAGCTTATTCATGCATCCAGCGGACACCTTAGGGTGCTAACGCATGGATGGCGTAACGAGATACCATCGGTTACGTTACTTACACGGATCCATTATGAAGCCGATATGTTTCGATTTGAGCCCGGATTATATTATCTTCATCCTCAATATACAGCGCACCTTAACAAGTCCACGACAATCACGCAGACCCAGCCGACCTCCGACTGTCAACTACGCGAAAGTGCAGTTTCTTGGGTTTCGCAGCTGCCTTGGGAGCAGCTTTCACGATCGGCGCAGGTTTTGGTGCGACGGGTTTAGCAATCACTGGCTTTGCAGCGACTGGCTTGGGAGAGACGGGTTTCGGCGCAACAGGTTTCGGTGCAACGGCGATTGGTGCGGCGGGTTTGGCTGGTGCTGGCGCAGCGGGTTTCGGCGCAACTGGTGGTGCAGCTACGGGTGCCGGTGCCTTGACTGGCTTGGGAGCGTCGGGTTCTTTCGTCCACGGTAGAGCGTTCAGCGCAGCGAGCAACGCAGGCGGTGTGAAGGGTTTGTTGATGACAATGGAGCGATGGCCTTTTCCAGCTTTCCCGCCGACGTCACTGCCGTCTGCTAAGAACCCGAAACCACCAGCGGTGATTTGGGAAGAATCGATGCTGGAGAATAGACGTGTTAGAGGTCAAACATAAAATCGTGTTTGTCTATGACGTTGGCGTACCTGTAGACATTCTTAGTTGGCTTTCCGGGAAGCAAGGCAGGGTCGATGCTGGTAGAGAGACCTCCGCTATATATTTGTTAGGACCAACAGAGATTATGGGTGCGAGAAGGAAACTTACTTATGACCTGGCTGGAACTCGCCGCCGACCAAAGCACCAAAGTCTTTTTCTTTCGCCTCAGTTCCTGTGACGGGAACTTTCGCGTTGCCTGCGCGGAAAACCTTCACTGCATCGGCGAAGACAGCTAGTAAAAGGACGAAGAGCAAAGAAGTGGGCTGCATTTGGATCTGTCACGACATGTTAATTGTCTCTTCGATCAGAACATAGCGTACAGACTGACTGAAGTGAAGTGAAGAAAAATATGGGGGAGAACCAGTCTGAGGAAACAGAGCCAAAGACCACGGCTTTTTATACGAATCAATGACTCAGGTCCGCTATCACGTTCGTCAGCAACCCACACGCCAGCTTCTGAGAAAGATGTGATTTCGTTGCGATATGGTCATGGGCGTGATGAGAGTTAAAACATTCTTCAGGGGTTAGTTTCCAGACGGTTTCCGGTCGCCAACCACAGCGTTAGACGAGCAGAAGCGATCGAGGCAGTACAGTACTTGACTACAGGTTTCAGATTTAGCTGTGGAAGCCACGGTGAGGATCATTGATCCGTGCTTATGAAGTGCCTCACGACGGTGAGCATGCATGCATAGTCCAGTAGTAGCCGCGAGAGATTGCAGGACATTGTGATACGACGGTTGATGGTAAGATGGTTGGCATCAATTGGTGATTGATGGTGACGCGTATCAAGAAATACTCGAGTATGTTCCCACGGCTCTCCTTTGCCTTCTTTAACCCTCAAAGGATTCAACGATCCTTCGTCCATTTCAGCATGGAAACCAAACCTCATCCTATCGAACTTATCGCTCCGTACACTGGTACAATTCAATATCCCCTCGACGCCTTACTTCTTCTGGCGAGGTCCATCGTTAAAGATCTTGAGCAACATCACCGAACGCAACTCGACGCTGCGCGAGCCGTTAACAACGAGGATGAAGAGGCGGACGCACTAGACAACCTCATGGATGTTGACCAGACGATGTTCGCCATCGATCGAGTTGCATGGCGAGCACGCGTGGAGTTGGACGATCCTGGACACAAGTGGAGCGAGAAGGAGTTGCGGGAATTCAACGACATTAGTGTAGCTGAAGACGGACTCCTGACCTTAGGACGCGTCCCAAAAAGCGCTTGGGTGATTATTCGTGTCTTCTCGGACCGCTAGACTACATTTTTTACGTTCCATTTAGGTACTTGGCCAAGCTACTGAGCGAAGAAAGGCACACCGCGGGAGTCCACCTGAAAGTGATCCAATATGGAGCAAAGAAGATGCTTTGATCGATTTTCTGATGTTCCTTACGAAGTATAACGTCGCCGGACTATTTGCTCCGTCACCTCCATCAATTGCGCCGAAGCCTTGATTATGAAAGGCACCCACTCTTCTCGCTTTGGCGATCTCTGCTCGGAAAGTACTCTAGTCCAGGTTTCGGCCGTCGCAGGAATTGTGTTACAACTCAATATCTTGTTGAAACTGTGTGTAAGTCACCAAATCCCTTTGGGCGTAATGAAATTAATTTACATTTTTGACTCGCAGTGACAGCTTCGCTTCCATGTCATAAATGTCTTCGTTAAATTATTGCAAACGATGAGGTGTCTTGATAAGTCGGGTGGCGTTTCAAAATAAAACTTCACGAGTTTATGACCCAGCTCTCAGAGAAGAGTGATCCCGATCGATTCCGCAATAAGGGTAGACTACATCGGAATGCTCGAGCATGCATGGTTTAGCTGATATACGTGCGCATGCGATGAAGGTTCTCCAGAAAACAACAAGGTGTTGTCAGATGGAACCGTTGAGAAAAATGGCTGAAAGCCATATCATTTGTCTAGTTCATCGCGAATAGGATCGCATACGATAACTGACGTTGTGTATCTGCGGACTTCAACTTGGAGTGTTCCTTTTCCCAGCTGTCTTTTCGTCCTGAAAGGCTTTTAAAACGCCAAAATTCCGTCCACGGTACTAAATATTCTTAGAAATTATGTCCATGGAAACTGAATCCATATTTCGACAGAAAATTGGAACCGTGATTACAAGTCGCGGCGTTCAATCAAGTACGTATTCTCTACGTTTCGAATTACCCTTGACGATATTTCAGAACCGGTCTGGATCAGGTCGGGTTGTTGAATGGATGACATTACAGTATCAAAAGCAGCGATCGAAGCGCCGTCACACAATTGAACGATCTGAAAACTTTATATAAGCTAAACTTAAATGACCAGTTCATCCTCGCGGACGAGAATTCACGTCGCCATATTATGTGGAGATGTCCATATGATCAATGAATAACAACGTCTACGTAGAATTCTATTATCTCTGGCATACCGTCCTTAGACAACGGGACTGTTCATATTCACGACACTCATGACTTCCGACTACGAACTACGCGAAATAGCGGCTTCGTGGGTTTCGCTGCCGCTTTTGAAGAAGCTTTCACGAACGGAGCACGCTTTGGAACAACAGCTACGAGGTTCGGCGAAATAGGCCCTTTGATTGGACCGAGCGGGAAAGGTTTAACTGGGTTTGGCGGGAGAGAAATTGGTGCCGATGGTGGTTCAGCGGGTGGCGGAGGAGGAGGAGGAGGAGGAGGAGGAGGCGGAGGAGGCGGAGGAGGAGGTGGTGGTGGTACTGAGGTTACGGGTAGTGTTACAACGGGTGGCTCTGGATTTGAGGTTATTGGTACAGGCGGTAGCGTGACAACGGGTGGTTCAGGTATTGAGGATATGGGTGTCGGAGTCTTTGGCTGCTTAGCAGTATCAGGTTCTTTTGTCCACGAAAGGGCATTCAGCGCAGCGAGCAACGCCTGCGGTGTGAAGGGTTTGGTTATGACGATGGAGCGATGTAGTCTCGCAATGCCAGAACCTCTTCGGTATATTGTGGGAAGATTTGCCTTGATAAGGCAAATGGAATATACTACGATTTGAGAGGGATTGCGCGCTGTAAGCGGCTAAACGGCCGCCTATCAAACAGATTATGTATATTTTCACGTTGAACTGTTATGCACCCGGGTGTCAATAACTCTTCGGCACTAACAAAAAAAACATCAGCGAAAGGAGTCAGGAATGGTTACGATTCTTCGATCGTACGTACATCCCAAAACTTTCTGAGCGATAAAATTCAGTATCATCTCCCTCGACACAGGTGCGATGCGCGGGACGAATGATTCCCTTAAGTATCTGTACAAACAAAAAGAAATCACAGCCAGACTTAATTTCAGTCGTTCATACGATCCAGGAACTAACCGCTCAACATGATACTCCTTCGCATACCCCATCCCGCCAAGCGTCATCACCGCCCGCACGCACGCGCGGAACGCAGCCTCCGCCGCGACGTACTTCGCGGCGTTGCAAGACGCGCCGAGTTCGATGAGTTCTTCTGGCGTCGGCTTGCGCTTCGTCTGCGCAGACGGCGACAAGGAGTTCACGCCGACGAGTTCGTCGAACCTACATTCCATCGCCACACGTTACCCTTCAACTCATACCCTTGATAAAAGCGAGAGTGGGAGGGAAGAACGCACCGCCTCGCAACACCCAACACCAACGCCCGCGCCGCCTCGAGCTCACACCAGCTCCGCGCAAGCGGGTGCTGAATCCCCTGGTTCTGCCCGATCGGGCGCCCGAAGACGACGCGTGTGGATGCGTAGGATGAGGCGCGCTTGAGGGCGGCGTAGCCTAGCCCGAGGGATTCGGCGGAGAGGAGGATGCGTTCTGCGCTGTCGGTTTGGGTGCGTTAGTGCAGTTGGTGGTGGGAATGAACGACGTACTTCATCCCGTGTAAGATGATCTTGAACCCGTCGCCTTCCTCTCCAACTGTAATCACGTCAAACGTCTAAATCAGCATCATACTCGGCTTCAAATTTGAGGTAGGAGGAATAGGATGAACGGAAGGAAATGGAAGAAATGAACCTACCCCGATCAGACACGGGGACTTCGAAGTTATCGAAGAAGACCTGGGTGTTTACCATCGTGAGATGAGATATTATCACGTATATGAACAAACCTGATTGGCGTCGACGCTCCTCCCGCCCATCTTCTCAATCGGCCTGACTTCGACGCTCCCATCGCGTTTCCCGCGCGCGATGTCTGCGTATAGTAATGTAAGGCCTTTGCGGATTATTTGGGTAGGGTAGAGGTCGGGTAGAATGCGGATCGTTGAGGAACATCGGCGACGTTAACGATGCAGGCTCATGGCTTAGGGAGTGAGAAACGCGTACCTTTTGACGACGACTTCGAATCGGATTGGGCCTGTGAGTCGAGTGGGGACGTACGCGCGAGCAAGACCATGCGCGAGGACGCTTGTGCGTTCGTTATCCATCTGTTGAATATGAAATCAATACATAACGGGATGATGAGACAGTTGGAAAGGCAATGGTAACGAATACGGAAGCAAAAGGACACGCAGAGAACCAAAAGTAAAAGTAATAGGAAAGACGTACATCTTCTGCCCACTAACTCTATACCCTCCGTCCTCCCCACCAAAACGCTCAGCGCGGGTACTCAACCGCAACGTATCAAGCCCACTATCCGGCTCAGTCACGCCAAAACACGTCCGCTCCTCTCCGCTGATGAGGGGCGGGAGGAAGCGCGCCTGTTGTGTTGGGGTGCAGAATTTGAGGAGGGGGATGGTTGCGTATACGCTGTTTAATTTGATTTTTAAGTTTTGGTTCGTAACGAGGGAAGAGGTGAGGGAGGAGGGAGGGAGGAGAGAAGGGAGGGAGGAACGAACTTGGCGTGAACGGTCTGACACCCCGCGATGCCCGCGCCGGACTCTGCGATCGTCGCCATCATGATGGCCGCTTCTGATATGCCGAGGTCTGCGCCGCCGTATTCTTGTGGCCTGACATGCGTTATTC
>ML170290.1:9938-53148 GCA_004355085.1 Rickenella mellea | reverse complement strand
AATACTCGTGAGGATCTGAGTATGAATATATGAGACTAAGTACTCGCGAGTTGTGGATCCAAGTAACTCGCGGATGGACTCGTGCTCACCCTTACCCAATCTATTCTTGCGGCTGACTCTTTACGTGGTCCCAATACACACAAATGAACCCGATCATTTAGGTTCGCTGTAGCAACAGACGGTTCACCGCGCGCTAAGCGGCTGTTCAATCAACGGTGTCAGAGTTTCAGCGTCTGGTGATATTGTTGGGGTCATAACTCGTGCCCTCATATTATTTAAAAGAACTACATACCATTACAATGCTTGGCAATTTTTCTTCAATTTTTCCTAACGACGCCTCGTCTTGCGGAATTCGACGGAGTCGCTATCACAGACCACTCACACTGGCTCGAGTATTGCCCAGCACATTTTGGCGCATCACACCTCTTGTCCAATATTGAACCACCTGCTCAGTGATTCCTTTGTATATTTCAACACGTCCGCACATCTCAGGCGCTCGATATCTTTGTAGGTTGGGTAGCGGGCTTTGCCGCATCCCATGCGGCCTTATCATTATAGAAGTGTTTGAGAGGAAGTGGTGGTGGCCGAAGTCGAGGATACCTGGGTGCACTGCACTGGTCTGTGTAAACGATTATGGACTTTGATTGGGGTGCTTGGGACTCCGAAAACAAAACCGCATGTTCGAATTCTAACGTAGAGGTTTCAGACGGCATATACGGAGGCCAACCTCCAGGAAAGAGAAAATGGGCAGACGCAAGATTGAAGAGCGCTCCGTACACGTGGCAGGCCGGATTTTACCGGGACGGATCAATTTAGTACTCAACGATCTAGATGCGGCTCGCTCACAAGTACGGTGCTCGAGACTGACCTTGTGGCGCGCAAGACCAACATCGCGACTTCAACTTGACTCCATTCCGTATACCTGGCGACTAACAAGCGTAAGGCGTCTACTTTGAAGTGCCAAGCAGGGGAGTTCTACCCTGAGCTGTTTAACGACGTGGGCGAGGTAATCTAACTTAGCGAGGCGTGCCCAATGTATTGTGGAGGCGGTGGAGAAGGTGATGGGATGTCAAGGCGCAACGGGGCACAATTCAAAGGCTGGACTCACTTGGTGCCTAAACGAAGCTCAACCCCGCCTCGATCTAGTCCTTGTTTCCACTCAAAAGGCTTCATCTCAGAGACAAGCATGTCTGACCCACCAGGCCCACCCGCACCATGGCCCCTTTCTATGCCGCCTCGCGTTGGGCGTTCATCTTTCTTGGTGGTTGTCTGCTAAACGCGCAAGCATCGGCGCGCAATGGGTTATCACCTGCGGCCATAGCGAACACGCCCATCACATCTCGCTGCGCACCCCACTTCACGCTCGTGCGTGACGCAGGTTCCAACGCCGTCGCACAGTCCCTTGCACCAGCTGAAGAAGCTTACATATCCGCGCGTACCTCGTCCGTACTTCCATCTGCGTGGAAAGCATACCTCGCGAATGTTCAAGCCTCTTCTCCGTCTGAACTACCCGCGTATGTTTCCTCCATCCTAGACGGCTCTTTGACATCCTCCTCCCCATCCTCTGCATCTCTTCCGCGTCTTGGGATAGCATCGTCTGGAGGTGGATACCGAGCTGCGATCTTCAGCGCAGGCATTCTCAACGCTATCGATGGCCGGAACGCGTCAAGCAGAGGAGTCGGGACGGGTGGTCTTCTCCAAGCGTCCACGTACCACTCAGGATTGTCGGGCGGTTCTTGGCTCGTGGGCTCCCTCTCGCAAGCCAACTTCCCGCCGATCCGGAACCTCATTTTCGGGTCGCGTGGTGGGAACGTTGAGGATGAAACAGACCCAACTCCTCCTGAACCAGAACCGAACCCTCCTGAACCAGAACCAAATCCTCCCGACCCCGAACCAAACCCGCCCCCCAGCCCTCCCGACCCCGAGGGTGGTCTTCGCCAGTTCGGCGGATGGAACGCCAACTTCAACCTTTTCGCGCCAAGTAACAACGCACGGCTTGATAGCCAATTCATTGGGTCCCTCTTTAGCGAAATATCAGGCAAGTTTGCAGCTGGGTTCCCCGTAACGTTCAACGACCTCTACTCTCGCGCTCTCTCTCGGCATTTCGTTAACGGTACCAACGGCACGACGGTGAATACTTTCTTGAGCAATACGTCCACGCATGGAGCTGGCGCATTGTTTTCTGATACAGTTAACGTGTACGTTCAATGTGATAAGTATGACACCTTACTGACGAGTGGTTACCGAATGCAGACCGACATTCGCAAAACACCAACAGCCGTTCCCAATTGTAATGGCAAGCTCCATCTCACGTGGCCAAGACCAGAGTATCATGTACGAGTTCACGCCTTGTCAGTTCCTCCCCTTACCTCCTACTTCAATGTTACTTATATTTGACCATACGTTCCATTGTATCCTCCATCGCAATTCACACATCACTTGTACATAACCAAATGGCAACTCGGCATAAAATGACACAACAGACGAAATGGGATCATACGAACCTACACTCTCAGCGTTCGTGCCTACCAAGTTCCTAGGCTCGCGAAACTCCTCCGTCTGCATCACGAATTACGACCAAGCGGCATTCGTGCTTGGCACGTCGTCTGAATTGTTTAGTCGGTTTAATACTTCCGTATGTGTTTTCTCTCTCCCCACATCTCCCCATCATTTATCGCAATTACACATCATAACACCACACTAATCTGCGTACAACACACCATAGGTTCCCGCCCTCTTCAACTCCTCCGTCGGCCCTCTCTTTGCCGCACTCAACCAGACGTTCCCCCAACCACTCTCCACTGTCGAGCTCGACGCTGCATACTATCCCAACCCCTTCTTCGGCTTCAAAAATAATACTTTTCGAGATTCGGATGAGTCGTTCATTAGGATATCTAATCGAGGGAGCGATGGCGAGGTTATTCCATTGCAGCCGTTGTTGGTTAAGCCGAGAGGGGTGGATGTGATTTTGGCTGTTGATGCTGTAAGTTCTCCACTGGCAACATCATGCATTGAAATACTAATCACCAAAATTCGTACAGTCTAACGGCAACGGAGGCTTCGCAACCGGCTCTGCCCTCATCGCCGCGCAAAACCAAGCGAGACTCTTCCCTTCATCATACTCCTTTCCTCCGATTCCCAGCACAACAGAAGCATTTATCGCGCAAGGTCTCGTCAACCGCCCGACGTTCTTCGGGTGTGATTCAACCCATACTATCAACTCAACCACCACGCATACCAATACCCCGCCGTTGATAATATATATCGCGAATGGTGGACCGCCGCCTGGTGAACCGGCTCTTACGAACACGCCGAATCTGCAGCTGCAGTACGAGCCAGAACAGATACAGGGGATGCTCGACCAGGTGTTTACCATTGCAACTCAGGGTATATCTCCGTCGTTGTCGTCTTCGACGAACTCGACGAAAAGGCATAATAATCATCCGATAGGATATAAGGATCCGGAGTGGGCGGCGTGTCTTGCATGTGCGATTGTGGATCGTGCGCGAGCGAGGAGCGGAGTGCAGAGGAGTGGCGTTTGTGTGGGGTGTATGGAGCGATATTGTTGGAATGGGAGTGAGGTTGGTGGTGGCAGTGGTTCTGGTTCTGGGAGCGGGAGCGGTGGTGGGGTTCCTCGCGGTGGATGAGGAAGTGGCAGCGGTACGCGGACAAGTGGAACTAGAACGGGGAATGGAGGCAGGACCGGCACTGCGATAAGTTCTGCTATCAAATTGGCGTCCCTGTTAGAGGAAGTAAAGAGATTGTGGTTTTTGGTGACGGTGCTCATAAGCCTGGCGATGTTCATCCTCCTCTCACGAAACGGACATTAACGAATGAATTGACAATTTACCCAATGACTTTTACAGACAACCACACGTTCACGCTCCATACGTACTTACATACAGTACGGACATCCTCATCGTCATAACGTCAAACTTCACAACTGTCACCCGGACGATTTACTACTATAGATATCTTGAGTAGCCATAGCTAGTTGCCTAAAATTTCCGTCTTGCGCGCCTCACCACCCATGGAAACTTTGCATGTCGAACGCTAACGATTTGAGGTGTACGATGGGACAGCACAGCTATAATACGAATAAGAATGTTTATCCACGAGGAGAGTACTGTAGTGGACTGGCGCTGTGAACGAATGATCGAAGAAAGTGTACGTTTGGAAACGGTCATGACTGGGCGCGACATGTGGATTGGCAGTGATCCAGAAACATCCAGGAGGAGATGGTATGACGGAGCGCAGTTTTGATACGACCGAACACACAGGATATATAGTTCTCATACGCGTGGTGAACACAACCCAGCAACATAATCGGTCGAGCACACAACGTGTTCTGCCACCGCAATACTCGCCGCAAAGCATACCAAAATTTGGACGAAAAAAAAGAATTGGAGAAACGCAGTAGCAGAACGGACGACTAACCGTAGGGCAGGCCAAATGGTATCACAACGATCATGAAAACTTTTGCCAAAACTAACGAGGTGGAAGATGGAGCGAATACGTAGGAGATGTGTAAGTTATTGTGTATGGGGGCCGCCAATGTGTAGTGAGCCGGGATTGAGAATACTCGGCGACTTTGCAGAGCAATATTTGTCAATGACGACATGGTATGGTTCTTTGAGTGAGATGGATTCCATTTGAGCTGAAGATCATTGCCAGGATGTCCTTGACCAAGCAGACTGTGCGAAGTTTCCTTCAAAGAAGGATTGCGCCGGATTTTGCCGACACTTGTCTCTGCACCGCCAACTCTCCAAGATGGTCTCGCTTTTTTGGCAAGCTCAAAATGCGTCGTGGTACATATCAAATGCACTCGGAATTACGAACCCCTACTAGCTTGGCACGCAATTTCCGCTGCCTTCGGTAGTGGAACTACGTAAGGCGGTATACCCATGGCACTCGACGAGAGCATGCAGCTCAGTACCAGTACACCAAGTGTCGGCCGTATAGGAGCTACATGCAACATTCTAAATCTCATCTGTGGCTCTCCGATGATGCATCTCCTTCATCCTTACCCGTATATTCAAGCGACGTTCCTCCTCTTTTGGCTGTTAAGCGTCCTTTCTATCCCCACATGTCGTCTCTGTTGAGCATTCCACGTGGCTTCTCCTCGTGTCATTGACCGTCTCACTCCCATTAACGTTCTCCTTCAAGTTATAACTGGAGTCATGGAACCAAAAGTGAGATAATTGATTCACAGCGCCAGTGATGGGGAAAACCGTGCCATCCTTGTTCGAGAAGTTAACTGTACGCCCTCAGATCGCTGACTGAAGAACGATCCTGCGTTAACACTGCATTCCATCTAAATTACCTAGTGATCAGCGCGTCTATTTTGAATGCCCCCTGCTTGGCGTTCCGCCCAGAGCTGTTCGAGACTTACGGTGCCAAGTTCATCCAACATAGCGGGGTAAGTGGCGGTGAAGGACGCAAGAGAAGGTGATGGGATGTCAAAGACGAGACAGGTCAATTCAAGAGGCTGAAAGACTCGTACCTAATGGACGCCACACGAGGCTCTACCCTTGCCTCGATCTAGTCCTCGCTTCTACTCAAAAGGCCTCACATTAGAGACAACGATGTCTGACCTACCAGGCCCACCCGCATCATGTCCCCCTTCTACGCCCCTCGGCGTTGGGTGGTCGTCGTTCTTCTTGCTGGTCTGTTAGCCTCACAAGTCTTTGCCACAAGTCAATTATCGCCTGCAGCGGTAGCAAACACGCCTGTCACATCTCGCTGTGCACCCCACTTCACGCTCGTGCGTGACGCAGGTCCCAACGCCGTCGCACAGTCTCTTGCACCAGCTGAGGAGGCTTACATATCCGCGCGTACCGCGACTGTCCTTCCATCTGCGTGGAGAGCATACCTGGCGAACGTCCAAGCTTCTTCTCCATCTGAACTGCCAGCATACGTTTCCTCAATTCTAGACGGCTCTTTGAAATCATCCTCTCCAGCCGTCGCGTCTCTCCCGCGTCTCGGGATAGCGTCGTCTGGAGGCGGATACCGCGCTGCTATCTTCGGCGCTGGTATCCTCAATGCTTTCGATGGACGGAACGCGTCCAGCAGAGGTGTAGGAACGGGTGGTCTTCTCCAAGCGTCCACGTACCACTCGGGATTGTCGGGCGGTTCTTGGCTCATAGGCTCCCTCTCGCAAGCCAACTTCCCGCCGATCCAGAACCTTGTCTTTGGCCCGCATGGTGGGAACGTTGAAGATGACGGGACTGGCGGCGCGCCTCCCGTTGACCCTAATCCTCCTGGTTCGGGCGAAGGTGGTCCTAATAATCCTGAACCTCCTACCCCTCCTGAGCCTCCTACCCCTCCTGAACCTCCCAGCCCGCCCGACCCACCACCCGATGATGGCGGTGGCGAAGGCGGTCCCAACAAATTCTTCGGCGGGTGGAACGCCAACTTTAACCTTTTCGCCACTAATAACAACGCAGCGCTCAATAGCCTATCCATCGGAACCCTCCTTAGCGAAATATCGGGCAAGTCTGCATCTGGTTTTCCCGTAACGTTTAACGACGTCTACTCTCGCGCTCTCTCCCGGCATTTCGTCAATGGCACTAATGGCACGACGGTCAACTCGTTTTCCAGCAATACGTCCACGCATGGAGCTGGAGTGCGGTTTTCTGATATCGTTACTGTGTAAGTCATATTCAATCTTTATATTAGATCATAAGGAAGGCGACTTACTGTCGCGTTGTCACCGAATGCAGACCGACATTTGCAAAGCACCAACAACCGTTCCCAATTATATTGGGAAATTCCATCTCACGTGGCCAAGACCCGAACGTCGTGTACGAATTCACGCCCTGTCAGTTGCTCTCTTTACTTCTCCAATGTCAGTTGTACTGACCATACGTCCTGTGCTCCTCCCTCGCATTTCGTACACCAATCGGAATAACCAATTGCATTCCACCCAATGTGATAAAACAGACGAAACAGGCTCCTACGAACCTACGCTTTCAGCGTTTATGCCTACCAAATTCCTCGGTTCGCGTAACTCTACTGTGTGCGTGACGAATTACGATCAGGCGTCGTTCGTGCTCGGCACGTCGTCTGATTTGTTTAGTCAGTTCAATACTTCCGTACGTGTTTTCTCCCCACCTTCGTCCCTTACCATTTATATATTGTGACACCGCACTGACCTACATACAACACACCACAGCTTCCTGCCCTTTTCAACTCCACCGTTGGCCCTCTCTTCGCCGCACTAAACCAAACATTCCCTCAACCACTCTCCACTGTCGAGCTCGACGCCGCGTACTACCCCAACCCCTTCTTCGGCTTGAAAAATGATACATTCTTGGATTCGGATGAGTCATTTATTCGAATGGCAAATGGAGGCGAAAGTGGCGAGGTGGTTCCGTTGCAGCCGTTGTTGGTTAAGGCGAGAGGGGTGGACGTGATTGTGGCTGTGGATGCTGTAAGTTTTTCTACTAGTGGGATTGTGTATTGAAACGCTAATCACCAAAAATTGTACAGTCTAATGGCAACGATGGCTTCGCAACAGGCTCCGCCCTCATCGCCGCGCAAAACCGGGCCAGACTGTTCCCTTCCTCATACTCCTTCCCTCCGGTCCCCAGCACAGCAGAAACATTCATCGCTCATGGACTCGTCAACCGCCCCACGTTCTTCGGGTGTGATTCAGCGCATACTATCAACTCAACCACGACGGACACCAACACCCCACCGTTAATTGTATATATCGCTAATGGCGGACCGCCGCCTGGTGAACCGGCTCTTACGAACACGCCGAATCTGCAGCTTCAGTACCAGCCGGAACAAATACAGGGGATGCTTAACCAGGTATTCACCATTGCGACGCAGGGTATACCTCCATCGTTTTTGTCTTCAACGAACTCGACGAAAAGGCATAATAATCATCCGATGGGAGATAAGGATCCGGAGTGGGCGGCGTGTCTTGCGTGTGCGATCGTGGATCGTGCGCGTGCGAGGAGCGGGGTGCAGAGGAGTGGCGTTTGTGTGGGGTGTATGGAGCGGTATTGTTGGAATGGGAGTGAGGTTGGTGGAGGTAGTGGCTCTGGTTCTGGGAGCGGGAGTGGTACTGGGGTTCCAGGTAGCGGGTGAGGAGGAAGTGAGGGGTGGGAATGGGACGAATGGAACTGGAAGTGGACGCGGAAGCGGACCGCGACGAACGCTGGTGTCAAACGTTGTGTTCCCGGTGGGTTAACGGCGGTAATAAGTTTGACGATCTTCATCCTTTAACAAACCGGAATTTAACGAACGAACAATTTGACAATTTGCCCAGCGACTTTTACACGCAACCTTACGCTCGATACTGTTCATTACGACCATTTCATCATCTCAATGTTGTCAGCCTCAATTGTGTCATCACTGGACGATCAACCACACCATCAGTGTTGTACATACCTATCGCGCATCCGACGAACCATTACACAAGTTTCTTTCGAACATCTGCTTTTCGCATAGACAATGTATAATCCATGGCGAGAACGATGTATTTGAAATGTTCGATGACATGGTGTGATGGCATTCGTGATCAGTCATTCGCCTCACGTCGGCTCAGCATTGCAGATATTGCAGAACCATTGCCTCACTGACTACCAATGACCATTACTCTCGCTCTTCGTCCACCGTAGCATGGTAACCATGATATCTGCACACGGCATCGATGGATTGGAAGGCGACTGGTGAAGATCACTGGCGAACATGATAGAATGAGGATTGGTGGCTTCATCCGAAAAGAAGAATGGTGGATAGCAGCCGTGAACTTGCGCGAGAACCATCCGTACACTAGTTCCCATTGGTTTTGGAAGTTCACGACTGAGCGCCTTCTTGGTAGACCGGCAGTGATCAAGAAATGCTCTGGAAGAGGAGATGGTCCAAATGAGCGCTACGTTGCTGCCACCAACATGTGCATATTTCCAATACACAGAGTGAACATGAACCAGCAACGGAATCACTTGGTACTCATCGAACGCGCAACGAGTTCTGCCACCACAAAACTTCCCGCAACGCACAACGAAAGATCGATGAAAAAAGGGAATAGAACAATGCAGCAGCAGAACTAACCGTCCGGCGAGCCAAAGTGGTGTCGCAAAGATTGTGAAGGTTTAGTCGAACCTGGAAGATGGAGAAGATACGCAGGAGAAGCGCACTTCCATGCTGATTCGTTTGTTCAGGTTCATGGTTTGTATGTCGCGACTTTGGAGAGTAATATTTGTTGATAACGACATGGCTCTTCGAGTTAGATGGACACGATTTGAAGATCACGTCCAGAACGTCTTCTTGAAGATAACATGACCTAACGAGCGTTCCACACAACACGACAAGTAACTTGATCCTGGCATCGGCGATGTCTTGTGCATAGCTTTCAAGCTGGCCATCGCACGTAAGACGAATCATGGACGTCAAGAACGCAAACAAACGCAGTGAGCACGTGGCACGCCGGCTTTTGCCGAAGTTTATTTACGGACGATGGCAAACTTCAATTCTACACGACTCTCCGGTTAGATGTGTCTCGCTCGTGATGCTCATGGCAAGCTCACAATACATCGCAGTATAAATCGATGCACCACTCGGAACTGACGAACCCCTAGCTTGGCGCGTAATTTCCGCTGTCTTCGGTGGTGGGACCACGTAACGGTTGTATACTGGTAACTTAACTCAAGGCCCACTAGTGCACTTAATGGCGCTTGACGAGAGCATGCAGCACATGTCGTACATTCACACCCTGAGACCGAAAGTCAGCCGTATAGGAGCTACATGCAATACTCTACATCTGATCTATGGCTCTCTGACTATCCTCATAGTATGCAAGCAATCTCTGACTACGTCCCTGCTCTTTTCTACTATAGGGCGTCCTTTCCAACTCCAGCTGTCTTCTCTGTTGAGCGATTTCACGTGGCTTGTCGTCATGTCGATCGTCCGACTTCTAGTAACGTACTCCCTCAAGTCACAAGTGGAAGTGCGGAGGCAAAAATGTGATAATTGGAACGCGGCACCAGGGATGAGTTAACCGTGACTTTCCCAACCTTGTTCGAGGAGTGAGCGTGCACCATCGGATCTCAGACTGAAGAAATGCGTATTCCATCTATTGCCTAGTGTCCAACGCGTCTATTTTGAATGCCAAGCAAGGGGCGTTCCGCCCTGAGCTGTTCGAGACCGACGATGCCAAGTTCATCTCCCTTAGCGAGGCGGGTGTATGTATGGGCGGAGGCGGTGAAGGACACAAGAGAAGGTGATGGGATGTCAGAGATGCAACAAGACGAGACAGGTCAATTCAAGAGGCTGAAAGACTCGTACCTAATGGACACCACACGAGGCTCTACCCTTGCCTCGATCTAGTCCTCGTTTCTACTCAAAAGGCCTCACATTGGAGACAACGATGTCTGTCCTACCAGGCCCACCCGCATCATGTCCCCCTTCTACGCCCCTCGGCGTTGGGTGGTCGTCGTTCTTCTTGGTGGTCTGTTAGGCTCTCAAGTCTTTGCGAACAATCAATTATCGCCTGCAGCGGTAGCAAACACGCCTGTCACATCTCGCTGTGCACCCCACTTCAGGCTCGTGCGTGACGCAGGTCCCAACGCCGTCGCACAGTCTCTTGCACCAGCTGAAGAAGCTTACATATCCGCGCGTACCTCGACTGTCCTTCCACCTGCGTGGAAAGCATACCTGGCGAACGTCCAAGCTTCGTTTCCATCCGAACTTCCGGCATATGTTTCCTCAATCCTAGACGGCTCTTTGAAATCGTCCTCCCCATCCTCCGCGTCTCTCCCGCGTCTCGGAATAGCGTCGTCTGGAGGCGGATACCGCGCCGCTATCTTCGGCGCCGGTATCCTCAACGCTTTCGATGGCCGGAACGCGTCTAGCAGAGTTGTAGGGACGGGTGGTCTTCTCCAAGCGTCCACGTACCACTCGGGATTGTCAGGCGGTTCTTGGCTCATAGGCTCCCTCTCGCAAGCCAACTTCCCGCCGATCCAGAACCTTGTCTTCGGCCCGCATGGTGGGATCTTTGAAGGTGACAACGGGACTGAAGGTGCTGGTAATACTCCTGAACCACCTACACCACCTACCCCTCCTGAACCACCCACCTCGCCGCCTGATAATAGCGGCGGCGGCACCCCTGGCGTCGACCCTAATGCTCCTGGTTCGGGTCAAGGTGGTCCTAATAACCCTGCACCACCTTCCAATCCTAAACCCAAGCCCGACCCACCACCCGACAAATTCTACGGCGGATGGAACGCCAACTTTAACATTTTTGCAACTAATGACAACGCACCGCTCAATAGCCTATCCATCGGGACCCTCCTTAGCGAAATATCGGGCAAGTTTGCATCTGGGTTCCCCGTAACGTTTAACGATGTCTATTCTCGCGCGCTCTCTCGGCATTTCGTCAATGGCACCAATGGCACGACCGTCAAGTCGTTCTCCAGCAATACATCCACGCATGGAGCCGGAGCGCTGTTTTCCGATATTGTTACTGTGTAAGCCATACTCATGTTAGATATTATGGAACGTGGCTTACTGTCGCGTTGTCACCGAATGCAGACCGACATTTGCAAACCATCAACAACCGTTCCCAATTGTACTGGGGAATTCCATCTCACGAGGCCAAGACCCAAACGTCGTGTACGAATTCACACCTTGTCAGTTCCTCTCCTTACTTCCTCCAATGTTACTTATACTCACCATACGTCCTGTGCTCCTCCCTCGCATCTTGTACACCACTCGGAAATAACCAACTGGTATTCCACACAATTGGAACAGACGAAATGGGCTCCTACGAACCTACGCTCTCAGCATTTGTGCCTACCAAATTCCTTGGCTCGCGTAACTCCTCCGTGTGCGTGACGAATTACGATCAGGTGTCGTTCGTGCTCGGCACGTCGTCTGATTTGTTTAGTCAGTTCAATACCTCCGTACGTGTTTTCTCTCTCCACGCCTTCGTCCCTTCATTTATCACCATTACACATCGTGACACCGCACTAACCTACGAACAACGCATCATAGCTCCCCGCCCTCTTCAACTCCACCGCCGGTCCTCTCTTCTCCGCTCTCAACCAGACATTCCCCCAACCACTCTCCACTGTCGAGCTCGACGCTGCGTACTACCCCAACCCTTTCTTCGGCTTAAAAAATGATACGTTCTTGGATTCGGATGAGTCATTTATTCGGATGGCGAATGGAGGCGAAAGTGGCGAGGTTATTCCGTTGCAGCCGTTGTTGGTTAAGGCGAGAGGGGTGGACGTGATTGTCGCTGTGGATGCTGTAAGTTTTTCTACTAGTGGGATTGTGTATTGAAATGCTAATCACCAAAATCGTACAGTCTAACGGGAACGATGGCTTCGCAACAGGCTCCGCCCTCATCGCCGCACAAAACCGGGCGAGACTCTTCCCTTCCTCATATTCTTTCCCCCCGGTTCCCAGCACAGCAGAAACATTCACCGCTCATGGACTTGTCAACCGCCCGACGTTCTTCGGGTGTGATTCTGCTCAAACCATCAACTCCACCACCAGTGTCAATACGCCGCCGTTGATCATATATATCGCTAATGGTGGACCGCCGCCTGGCGAACCGGCTCTTACGAACACGCCGAATCTGCAGCTGCAGTACGAGCCAGAACAGATACAGGGGATGCTTAGCCAGGTATTCACGATTGCAACTCAGGGTATACCTCCGTCTTTGTCGACCTCGACGAACTCGACGAAAAGGCATCACGATCATCCGATGGGAGATAAGGACCCCGAGTGGGCGGCGTGTCTTGCATGTGCGATTGTGGATCGTGCGCGTGCGAGGAGCGGGGTGCAGAGGAGTGGGGTGTGCGTGGGTTGCTTGGAGAGGTATTGCTGGGATGGGAGTGAGGTTGGCGGAGGTAGTGGCTCTGGCTCTGGTTCGGGAAGCGGGAGTGGTACTGGTTCCAGGTAACGGGGGAGGTGAGAGTGGGAGTGGACAAACGGAACTGGAACAGGACTGGTCACCTCGAAGAGCGCTGCGATCAAACTTGGAATCCTTGGAGGACGAGGGAGACAGGTGGCACTTTTTATAATGACGCTACTGGGTTTGACAATGTTCACGACACTCTGACGCTAACGAACCTGACTTTGACACGCACAACAATTTAACAAATTTTCGCAAGGACTTTTTACGGACAACCTCTTCACGCTCACACTCCATACGTAGAGTATACATTACGGCCATCTTGCATTTTTTTATCATAGCGTCAAGCTTCAAAAGTGTCATCACTGGACGATTTACGACCACCCTGCTGTTGTGTACACATACGAACATCTTTGCGTACTCATTAGTTACGAATTCTTACCTGTCGTGCTTTTCACCCATTGCACAATTACCGTTCAAATTTCTGCTCATCGCGTAGAAACGTAAATGCATGGCGAAAGTACAGTACCGTTGGTGTGCGAGCGGCAGGTAAAACGGACACTGCAGTCTCATTCCGACGGGCTCTGTTGCAATATGACAATTACTCGCCAAGGGATGATGCATGCATGCAGTCTGTGGTATGAACTTCAGGCAGTTGAGGAAGACATGGTTCGTCTAAAAAGTGTCGGGAGCAGGTAGAGTAAAAAACGAAGGTCTGCACGTGTCAACAGTGGATAATGACGCGACCAGCTTTCGAAGGACGACTTGGCCAATCGCTATTACGCAGCAGCCAACTCTCATACAAACCATCACCAAAATGTTCGTCAAATAGACATGCGGAGCGTTGGATTGAGAAATATGTGCAATGTATGAGCGGTGATGCGGCCGATGCCTGCATATACGAGAGAGCTTCGTCAATGGTTGGAGACAAATAAAATATTCACCGGGATCTATTAAGAGAGAACGACTGACTTCGCTCGTATAACGGTATAATTTAGGAGACTAACCGGGATCACCAGATGAAACATTCCAGCCCATATAATAACAAACGTCGTCCCACGAGTGGAATCCAGGAGGCGTAATTGTGCGCAATGCCTTGAAGAGTAAGTGACGAAATGGCGGGTCGCTGGGCATATTCGCTATGGCAGGGATACGTCTATGTCGCAGAGAGTGCAGATGAGAGACGAAATGGTGAAGAAGATGTTGAATTCGCAAGCGACACAAAAATCTGTTTCACCGCTTCTGGACCATGAATTGGGGTAGTCGAGACACCGAAAATGAAACCGAGTGTCCAGCGTCAAAGCTACCAGCCATTTTTGCTTGTACGGAGAGTCCACTGCAGGGCGATCGATCGAAGCCAAGTGATGCAGAAGAAAAGGAAAGATGATGGGACTGGTGTTCAACCGGGTTTCCGAGTCATCTGTTGTTCACGGCGAAAGCACGTTTGGGTGGATTCGTAGGCTGAACAAGCTGTCAGCAATGAACGATATTGTGTGGATAAATACATTCAGAGAGCGGCATCGTCTGGACTCTGGAGCGCCTAGCCACAGTGAAGTCGGATTTCGCCGCGATGATGTCATCAAACTAATTCATGCAACAAATTGCTCGGACAGTGACGGACATTGGTAGTTGTTTCTCGCCTTTGATCATGATTCTTATGGCGAACTCACGACGCGTCGCGGTACATATCGCGCCACTCGGAACTGATGACTTGGCTTAGCTTCTTGGCACGCAATTCCTCCCCACCAAGTATCCAGATTCCAGATCCCCTTTCAACTTCACCACATATTCAAGCGTTGTTCCAGGCGTCGTTCTATCCCACCCGTCTTCTCTCTCATTTTCACGTCACGGTCGCTCCTGGTCATCATATCACTCATTGCAAGGTTCGACGCGTGGAGGCGAAAGTGAGATCATTGGTGCACAGCACCAGTGATAGGGTCAACCACGACCGGTCGACCGTCATGAGGAGTGAGCTGTACAGTACGCCCTCGTATCTCAGACTGCAAAACCATCAGTTGACACTGCATTCCGTATAAATTACTCAGTGTCTAACATGTCTAACATTGAATGCCAAGCAAGGGGCGGGGCTGTAAGACCGACGGTGCCAAGCTTATTGAGCTTTTAGCGAGGCGCGCCAAGGTATGTATATGTATGGGCGGAGGCGGTCAGGGACACGAGAGAAGGTGATGGGATGTCATAGATGCAACCATACAACACACGGCATAATTCAAAGAAGCTATTAGACTTGGTACCTAATGAACGCCACACGAGTCTTGGTTTCCACTCAAAAGGCTTCACACCAGAGAATAGGATGTCTGACCTGCCAGGCCCGCCCGCACCATGCCCCCCTTCTACGCCCTCTCGCGTTGGGACCGTTGGGCGGTCATCGTCATTCTTGGTGGTCTGCTAACCTCGCAGGCCTTCGCGAACAATCAATTATCACCTGCGGCGATAGCAAACACTCCCATCACATCTCGCTGTGCACCGAACTTCACGCTCGTTCGCGACGCTGGTCCCAACGCCGTCGCACAATCCCTCGCACCCGCTGAAGAGGCTTACATATCCGCGCGTACCTCGTCTGTACTTCCATCTGCATGGAAAGCATACCTCGCGAACGTGCAAGCATCTTCTCCGTCCGAACTGCCAGCATACGTTTCCTCAATCCTAGACGGCTCCTTGACATCATCCTCCCCATCCGCCGCGTCTTTCCCGCGTCTCGGGATAGCATCGTCTGGAGGCGGATATCGCGCTGCGATCTTCGGCGCAGGCATTCTCAACGCTATCGATGGCCGGAACGCGTCTAGCAGAGGAGTCGGGACTGGCGGTCTCCTCCAAGCGTCGACATACCACTCAGGTTTATCAGGCGGCTCGTGGCTTGTAGGCTCACTCTCCCGAGCCAACTTCCCGGCGATCCAGAATCTCATCTTCGGGTCTCGCGGTGGGATCTTTGAAGGTGGCGATGACGGCACTGGAGGAAGTAGTGGAGGAGGAGGCGAAGGTGGTGGTGAGGGTAGCGGTAGTGGTGGAGGAGGTGGTCAGATTAATGGCGAAGATGATGGTGGCGGTGGTGCTCCTCCCGTCGACCCTAATCCTCCTGGTTCGGGCGAAGGTGGTCCTAATCTTCCTCCCAATCCCAACCCGCCCGACCCTCCTGACAGGTTTTTCGGCGGATGGAACGCCAACTTCGACCTATTCGCCCCGAATCACAATGCACCACTTGATAGCCTATTCACCGGGTCACTCCTTAGCGAAATATCCGGCAAGTTCGCTGCTGGGTTTCCCGTAACGTTCAACGACGTCTACTCTCGAGCGCTCTCTCGCCATTTTGTCAATGGTACCAATGGCACGACGGCAAACTCTTTCTTGAGCAATACATCCACGCATGGTGCTGGCTTTCTGTTTTCTGATATAGTTAATACGTAAGTCGTATTCTATTATATTGGTACATCATAAGGAAGTTCCCTTACTGTCGCGTTGTCACCGAATGCAGACCGACATTCGTTAAACACCAACAGCCGTTCCCTATCGTACTGGGAAACTCCATCTCACGAGGTCAAGACCCGAACATCGTTTACGAATTCACGCCTTGTCAGTTCCTCCCTTCCTCCCTAACGATACTTCTGACCATATGTTCCATTTTTATGCTCCATCGCATTTCACACATCACTCGGATATAACCAACTGGTAATAACACCTAATGTGATAAAACAGACGAAATGGGATCCTTCGAACCTACACTCTCAGCATTCGTGCCTACAAGGTTCCTCGGCTCGCGGAACTCCTCGGTGTGCGTGACGAATTATGACCAGGCAGCATTCGTCCTCGGCACGTCGTCTGATTTGTTTAGTCAGTTCAATACTTCCGTACGTATTTTCTCTCCCCCATACCCCCCACCCTCTCCCCACCGTCGTCTTCCTTTGTCACAACTGCACATTGCGACGCCGCACTAACCTACGGACAACATACCATAGGTCCCCGCCCTCTTCAACTCCACGGTGGGCCCACTTTTTGCCGCTCTCAACCAGACATTCCCCCAGCCACTCTCCACTGTCGAGCTCGATGCCGCATACTATCCCAATCCATTCTTTGGTTTGAAAAGTGATACATTCTTGGATTCGGATGAATCATTCATTAGGATGGCGAATGGGGGAGTCAATGGCGAGGTAGTTCCGTTGCAGCCGTTGTTGGTGAAAGCGAGAGGGGTTGATGTGATTTTGGCTATTGATGCTGTAAGTTCCCTCCTCATAACATTGTGAATTGAAACGCTAATTCACCAACCGTTTTGAACTCATACAGTCAAACGGCAACGGAGGCCTCGCAACCGGCTCCGCCCTCATCGCCGCACAAAACCGCGCAGCAGCGTTCCCTTCGTCATATTCCTTCCCCCCGGTCCCCACCACAACGGAAACATTCCTCACGCAAGGGCTCGTCAATCGCCCAACCTTCTTCGGGTGCGATTCAGCCCACACCATCAACTCTACCACCACGGATCCCAATACCCCACCGTTAATCATCTATATTGCGAATGGTGGACCGCCGCCTGGTGAACCGGCTCTTACCAACACGTCGAATCTGCAGCTTCAGTACGAGTCGGAACAGATACAGGGCATACTTAACCAGGTATTCACCATTGGGACTCAGGGTATACCGCCGTCTTTGTCGTCCTCGACGAACTCAACGAAAAGGCATAATAATCATCCGATGGGAGATAAGGATCCGGAATGGGCGGCATGTCTTGCGTGTGCGATCGTGGATCGTGCGCGTGCGAGGAGTGGGGTGCAGAGGAGTGGGGTTTGTGTCAGGTGTTTGGAGAGGTATTGTTGGAATGGGAGTGAGGTTGGCGGCGGCGGTTCTGGGAGCGGGAGCGGGAGCGGTTCTGGTACGGGGGTTCCTGGCAGCGGAGGAGGAGGAAGCGGGAGTGGTACGGGAACGAATGGCACTGGAACTGGTAGCGGAAGCGGGATCGGTGCCGCAACGAGCTCGGCAATCAACATTGGTGTCGTTGGAGGAGGAAACGAGATGATGGCACTCCTAACGGCGGTAATGGGTTTGATGGTGTTCATGCTCTAACGGACCCGGACTTAACCAATGACATGGACACAAGTCACCCTCACGCTTTCATACATTACGGACGCGCTTTGCATTTCGCATCATGATCGTAACGTCGAGTTCAACCATTGTTAGTAATGTACCTGCATACGCACATTTTTGGACTTTCGTATCCTAGTTGCTATTCCTTCACAACGATTACGGTACCGACGAGATCGTTTGCAAGTTCACGAAGATTATGGAGTCTATAAATAGCGGAGGAAATAAAATTAGCGATTATGCGAATTTATAGCTAGAAGCGTGGCAGCAACCCGCCGATCGCATTGTTACCGTGATAAGCGATCAACCCAATTTCACGATGCCATCATACTTCACACCATTCTTCTGTCCTTCCATAGAGGGACTCGGACTAGTAGGCCTGGAACACAAAATAACACGGACACGTTCAGCCGGCAACAGGATGATATATTATTCATTGTGGCGACGTGATCGTTGCATTGGTACCAGTGTCGCAGCCTGTCTCTGATATGGTCGACAAATCGGTCAACATTTAGCTCAATATTTAGATCTAATATTTCACCGTGAGTACTCCCAAACATCCAAAGGGCATAAGAAAGGGATTTATATTGTCATGTTTTCAAAAAGCATTATCGCCTGAAATTTGGTCATCACGATTCACGATGCTTCAAACTAACAGTTTAAATGAGATCACTGATCGCTTGCGCAAGTAAATGCAATGGAATAGACGTCATATCGGAGCGTCGGGGTTCGGGTACATTGTTAGTGGCTTGACCTCCGCCAGAAAACAGCTATCAGCGAACCGCTCCTGAACGAACGTCCGACGCGCTTAGGGAGGTACATGTAATGGAATAGACGTGGTATCGGACGGACGGGCTTCGGGTACAATGCTAGTAACCTGAGCTTGACCTCCGACAAGAAACACAAGTTTTAACTCGTTCAAAGCATCATGGCCAACTCTTTAAAAGCCTCCCCGATTCAACGCCTCCACATCAACATCTTCCATCTTTTCTCTCAAAATATGCGTTCATCACTATTCGCTGCCACTGTTCTCGCTGCTGCCAGCGGCATTCATGCGTATGTCTATTTTTTACTCTCTCAGACAAAAAGGGCTTTAAATGTAACACATCCCCCCCAGTCTCACCGCTCAGTGCCAAAGCGCTCTTCTAAGCATTGCAGGCTCTCCAGATGCCAGGTGTCTGAACATCGCTGGCATCGTCCCATTCATTGGAATGTCTTCGAACGCCTCTCTCGCTGAACCGATCACGAACTGGCTCTCCGGATTCTGTTCTGGCGCACCATGTTCAAACCAGACTTTGCAGACTCTCGCTGCAAATCTCACCACTGGGTGCCCGGACGATCTCAGCTTTCTTTCCTCACCTGATATCGCCTTGGCCCACCGTTCAGTTGTGACGCTGTTCAGGCAGCACACCCGCTTTTGCGAAATGTCGCTTGCTCCAAAGAGTACGCCTTTATACTCAGGCTTCATATTTTTGTTTCTCAACAATGGTTTTTGAACCGTGACAGCGCGAGAACGAAAACGTCTTGCATCACTTCTACGCTCAACGCCGCGGAGAAAGCTTCAGGGACTCTCACGTTGAGCAACGCCTTGCAATTCCTCCCTGGGCTCGTCACCGGCTCAAGCACCGGCACGAAAAAGGTTGCATGTGCGGACTGCGTCAAAGCGGCGTTCAACAACTTTAATAGGGTTGAGCCTGCTCTCTTGAAATCCGCGCAAGTAAATTCAGCGTTCTCGACGGCTCGCGGCGCCTCCTTTCTCGGTACGAAATTACTCAATTGTTTTGGGATCCCACCGCTAAATTGGGGTTCGGTTATTATTATTTTCAGACGGTAAAGCTCCCAGTAGTGTTGTGTAATTGGCGGCTGTATCGGGCAGCGACGTGTCCAACACGAGAAGCGGCACTCCATCTATCTTCCCCTTTCATGCTTAATGCTTAGGGAGGAGTCGTATTGTCACTCGGCGCGATTTCGTCCTCGGCTACGCAATTATTTATGAAGGGAACTTCATTCCCGAATAATCTTTATCTTTCGTACCCATTACCTAGTTACTAATCCCTGTACTATCGCACAGTCCCTACGAAGTGCTTTTCTACCGTTTGCATGGCCAGCAGTGATTTATGATGGAACTTTACTACCAAATACCCCTTTGTCTTTTGTATCCATGGCCTGGTTTCTAATTCCTTTACTACCATTGCAGATCCGGCACAAATTCGCTATAAATGATGCATAAAATAAAATGGAGTTGATGTGGTTGTTTCATAGATTTATACAAATTATATATTTGACCACTCGTCCCGACCAACGCTAATGCAATTTTAACTTTTCCAGCCTTGCCACGAATCCCCTTTAAAACTACCACCCACTATCCTCAAACTACCAGTAAACACTCCCTTCCGTCGTCGTCCACGGCGCGAGCGTCAACACGAACAGCACGATACCCGCGAGGTACGTTGCCATGATAGCTGTATTCCGTACATTTGATTGATAGACGCCCGCCGGCGAAGACACGGATGTTAGGATGCGGTGAACAGGTGGAAGGAGAGGACGCACGTGTTCGATGGGCGGGGAATGATCGTAGTTCCCATTGAATTTGGGGGACGCCCATGAAGTTGCAGAATATGTGGGACGCGATTGGGACAGCGATTGATCCTTCAATTCATAGCCCATCCATCACCACCCCGTTAATCAATTTTCACAGTTATGCGATGGGAAGAACGGACCGGTACGTAGGAAGAGATAAGAGCTGTACCACCCGAACAACGTCGTGTACGCGAATTGGAATGCTAGTCAAAAGAAAGAAAAAATCACAATTATGAGTTGTTAGCAATAATGAATTGCGAAGAAGCGCACCTGAAGCGAAGATCGCACGACGGAGGGCAACTTGCGTGCGGCCGGGGCGTACGTAGTTCTCATACGCGTGGTGTACATGAGCTAATAGCGAAAGATTTGAAACCAAAAAATTAACCGGTCAGTATCGATATTAACGCGCAACGTGTTTCATCAGCGCAATCTCGCCGAATATCGGTTCCGGCGAAAATTGAAACAACACGGTGCAGCATGGAAGAATGGACTAACCGAGTCCGAACCATAATGGTGCTACGAAGATCATGAAGCCTTTGCCGAACCCAGCCAGGTGCAGGATGGAGCAGATACACGCCCGATAGGTGATTTCCTCGGTTATAGGCGCCTAATGAAAGGAAGGAACCGAGATTAGCGCATTTTCGGCTTCATGATGCTTTATAGAGGGAGACATGAACGAGGAAGTGAAAGTTTGACCTACGATGATGTAGTTCCTGAGGCCATTCCAGCTGAAGATTACACCTAGGAAGTCCTTCTGGAAGCTCCACGCTGACATTAATGGGAGCGTGCCTGATAGAAGGTGTACGTAGAGCGGTCCCAAGAAGAGGAGAGGTGTGATGAGGTGTGGCTTGACCCGGGAAGTTGAATTGACCGAAGAGAGACCCAGAAGCTCTAGCGTCACTTCTAAAGGCGCCTGCACACCGAAGAAAATTGCATCGGCAACCAAATAAATGAACCCGATAGAAACAACGCACGGAAGTCTCGCCTGAAGATAGTGAAAAGACTGTGTACATCACGACACCAACACTGACACACGTTGCGCACGACACGGCGAGTAGCCTGATCTTGATAACTTGCGGCACGTCCCTTGATAAACCAAGGCCGCCACGCGGCAAGAAGATAACTTGGAATACATAGATAAAAAGAACGTAGATTGAGGAAACGAGCGCGGATTCTAAGTGCGCACGGCCAGACGACAGACGAGCCAGCGAAGAACCAGGCGAAGACATGAAAAGAAAGTTAAGAATGGAAAGAGTCTAAATAGAGATCTAGAACGGAAGCGATGAATGTGATTGGTCAGCGACGCGGTCGCGTAACGAGTCACATCCTTATTTGAGACATTTAACGTTTAAGCGCGCCATCATCTTTCTTCCAGACCATCATGGACACGCAGGTCTTGTCCGCTATAGCAAGAAGGACTCTTGGTCGTGAAAAGTCAGATATTAGGCCAATTTCTGCGGTATACTATGCACATCTCAAACAGTTCCTCGCTCGGCACCCCGGCGAGGATAACTTCACCATAAAATTGGATGATGGAGGTTGGTTACAAGATCTCCAAAATGTTGCGCGCTAAACAAACCATTCCCATGTAGTCGGACGCGTGTACTGTCTGACGTGTGAAATGCCTCTCGCTGCTGGCAATGGCACGCCGGAAGAGAATGGCGTTGACATTTTCGGCTCTCTCAATAACTATGAGGTGCGTTGTTTATGCCGTCTGTTTCATTTTATCGCCAGTGGGAAAGCAGTTTCCGTTGCATGTCGCATATCGATGGCATCTTTTGCCTGTCTTATCCAACCGAAGATCATTTCGCCGCTGAAGCGCCACCGCCTTTCAAGCGCGTGTGGGGCTGTGCTCATATCCCCGATAAAATGAACTCGTTCTTTTTTCTTCATACCAACCGTGTCCCCCCCTTCCGACATTGTACTGATGGCGTTCCCCTTCTCTTTTGCGACCGAACAGAAACACCTCTTGTCGCCGTCGCATCTGCAGAATAGGGGTGCGGACGTGAAGATGGAACAGGAAGACGAGTCGTCGTCAGCGCCAACGCCTGGCACGTCCTCGTATTACGATTCTCCAGCTCCCACGCATCCCCAGTCGCCCGTGTACTGGGGCTCGAACGGAAGCGAGGTCGACTACAACAGCCCAGTCAAATACGAACCCGACGAGTATTTCGCAACACATCTCGTCACGGACAACACCTTCGCTGGCGCGACCAAACCCTCATCTGAAGTGATCGATGTCGACGCGGACTACCAACTGGCGCTCCAAATCGACAGAGAGATAAATGAGCTCTTCCGGCAAGGCGAAACTCACGCGGTCGATCCTCCACACCGCCTCAATGATAACGCCGCTACGCCGGCGTCCGAGTCAGCATATGAATGGAAGGACAACCTTCCGTACATCTTTGTCCCTGGGCCAGAGCAATCTAGCAGTGGCAGTAACTCGGACTACAGCAGCACGGGCGCCGCTCTATCTCCCGCGTCTGTGCAGAGTCCTGGATATGACTATTGGAGTGCCGCATCGCCATCTGTATCAGAGCCTGGGCCATCAAACTTTGAGTCTGCTGATGCTGTACCGAGACCCCTGGAAGAAATGTACCAATCTCAGTTACAGGATATGTTGGAGCGGCATCCATTGGATCAGGATAGCTGTACGCTATACAAAGAAGGTAAGCGCGCTTTCCCCCATGTCGGCTCGTTAATGAATGAGTGCATCTAAATCGAACACGTTTTTCATCTCCGTGTAGGTCAAAATGTTATCCAAGCAAGATGCACAACTTGCCACTATTCCGTCGGCCTCCCAGCCTCGGGATCGTTTGAGCTTTTCTTTGACGAGGTTTTGACCTTGTTTAGCGAATACGAGGTTAGTGTAACTCGTTGCAGTGAACTTTGTTCACCTTTGGCTAATGTGGGCTTGGTAGAATCATCTCGGAACTCCGATCCATGTGCGAAAGAGGCTTGAGCGCCAAGCATCAACGCCCGCGCAATCCATCACCATTCCCCAGGCTATAGCGCCGAACGCCTTGAAACGCAAGTTCCCAGGTTCGTGGCCAGACGACGCCAGCGCCAACGGAAATCAATTTGCGAACCCGTACGCGGACGACACGTTCGGCGGTGGACAACAGCAACCTGTCGCCTCTGGTTCTGGTTATGCGCAACTCAAGCAGGAGCCGACGTACAACCACCCTTACTCCTCTCTCCAAAACGCGCTCGGGCAGCGGAGCCACTCTGGTGCAGAGCGCTTTGGTTCCGCCCACCCGCAAATACGTGCCCCTCCTCCACAACTCCAACTTCAGCGCCAAGCCCAGGCACTGCAAATGCAACAAGGTGGCATCATCCAAAGGACCGCCAACACTGTCTTTGGTGGCATCGGTGCGGCGTATGGTGCCGTGCAGCCTGTCGTGCAGCAGGCGGTCAAGTCGTTCCAGGAAAACTACGCGGCGAACTGGGCTGGGTATGGGTACTATAGTGGGAGTAACGGTGGGGACTTTGGACTGAACTATGATGAGATGGGTCCTGTGAGCCGGATTGATCGGACTGGACCTGACGCCGAGAAACGGTACGTCTTACGATGATATTTATTTCGATGTCGTCTTTTCCGTTTCTATCGGTACGGGGTAATGTGAGATTTCTAATGCTTACTTGTCGTCAGGTTCAAGGATTTCCTGTCGAAGGCGATGGATGAATTCAAGGATGTTATATCGGTTAACGAAGCGCAGGCTAAGCTCAAGCTGAAAAGCCAGGACGACATCCTGCCAGGGATGCGCGTCAGGCTGCTTCCGCATCAGATCATCGGTGTTAGCTGGATGCTTGAGCAGGAGCGCGATGACGAGAAACTCGGAGGCATACTTGCAGATGCCATGGGTGAGTAATTTGTTGCTTGTTCACGTCTCGGATTTCACGACATACGTACGTATATAGGAATTGGCAAAGTATGGTGTCACCAATTTTATATTGAAAACTCACTGAATAAAATTCTAGACCGTCCAAATGCTGGCCACTATGGTAATGAATGCTCCGGCGAAAGTCAAAGAGCAGGAAGAAGACGACGACGAGATCCTCATTTTCGATGGTGAATCGCACCGACGATTCATCGAAGGTAATTCTGCGGGCAAGAAGAAAGGCAAAGATAAAGAGGAGCGCCGCACTACGCTCGTTCTGGCACCGGCGTCGTTACTTCAGCAGGTAAAAATCTCGTTCCGATTATTATAATTATGTTTTGCTGATTCCTGGAAAGTGGTTCGAAGAGGTGACGGATAAATGTGATCCTACCGCCTTCCGCGCACACATCCATCATGGCAAGGACAAGCTGAAGACCGTCGACGAAGTTGGGAAATATGACGTGCGTGCATTTGAACGTCTCTGGTTGCATCACTGCTGATTTTATGCTTGCAGGTTGTCATCACGACTTACCAGACGCTCAATATGGATTTCCCAAAGCTTAAGAAGGACAATAAAGGTCAAGAAATTGACGGAGCCGTGGAGGAAGCTGACGAGGGCTCGGACGATGAAGATCCTGATACTCGCAAACGCCAATGGTACGTGTTAGACACTAATAGTATGAATTCTCGTGATGGATATTCATTCTTTGGCAGGGGTGTCTTGGCGAAAGTGAAATGGTACAGAGTCGTCATAGACGAAGCGCAAAATATAAGGAATAGGTGTGTACAAAAAAAACACAGAATTTTTCGTTTCTTTGACGGTATTGTATCAGATCAACTCGTATCAGCATCAACTGCGCGAAGTTGAATTCTATGTACAGGTGGTGTCTGACCGGAACGCCGATCACCAACACATTGTAAGATCTATTGTTGTCTCTTAAAACGCCCAATATTAACCGTTGCATTTAGGGCTGACATTTATGGGTTCCTTCGGTAACGGAGAACACATGGTGCTTTATAATTTAATTGACTGATTCCCTTATAGTTTCTGTCACTTTGAACCTTGGAACGATTGGCAAGTGTTCAACAAGCAAGTTGTAGGTGCAGTGTTCCAATCGTTAGAAATACCTCTGACTATGCAATTAGGCGAAGCTACAGAAGAAGGATCCGGCCAAAGCAGGTACGACAACAGAAGACAGTAATTGGAGAATTTGTTGACTCAGACAGCACTGCAGGTCGCAAAGCTCAGACGATTCTGAAGCGCCATCTCCTTCGTCGCACTAAAGATACGAAGCTTGTGCGTCATGCTGTAATCCGCTCAGATGTTCATTTAACCGACAGAAATCCAGGACGGTAAACCCATTTTGCAACTTGGCCCCAAGACCATCGATATGATAGAGCTCGACTTCACTCCGGAAGAGCGTGAAGTAAGGTCCCTGTTTCCTCCTGACATCACCGTATGCTAAGACGACACGTCAGATTTATAAAGGCATTGAAGAGAAGCAGAAGCAAAAGATATCGAAGTTCATCAAAGCGGGAACTGTGATGAAAAAGTACGCATTGCTAAGGACCGTATCGCGCGTCCCTAATGTTTGCAATAGCTACGCCTTCATTCTAGTCATGATTCTCCGCTTGCGCCAGTTGTGCTGGTGAGTTACTCGCGTTTCGAGTAGTACGGCAGGGCTGACCTTGTTGTAGCCACCCGAACCTCATATTGGTCAGTTACATGCGGTACCCAGACGAATAACTTCTCATTATGTATTTAGACAAAAGCCCAGAACAATGGGGAAGAGGAAGAGGATACTGACGGTGGTCTCTCCGAATACGAACGGGCGGTTAAAGAGTTAGGACCTGAGACCTTGAAATCGGTGAGAGTGTTTGATACACCGCCTCAGACAAAGTGTAAACTGATTTTGTCATATGAAAGATTCTGGAGAGGTTCTTTCATACGTACTTTCGGCGATAGCCATTCCTTCTGACCATAAAGTCTTCAGGTTCCGCAGGAGGGCAGAAAATAGGTTGAAGGCTGAGCGAGGCAGCATCGAAATGGATGATGAAGAGTGTTCCATCTGCTTCGAACGTAATAATATCCCTCCTTTCTCTTTGAAGCGATTCTGATATGTCTGGTAGCGCTCGTCAATAACGGAAGGATTACTCCTTGTGGGCACGAGTTTTGCTACGGTAAACTCATTTTTGTTGTCCGTCAATGGGATGCTCATTTGCAAATGATAGATTGTATTAACGAGCTGCTCCGTGTGTTGGAAGGAGCCGAAGCGTAAGCCCTACTCTTCTCTTCGTACCTCTCAGGAACTCATCTGCTTCTCATTTAATAGTGGGGAAGATGGCCCTCAATGTGTGTTATCTATCGCCCTTTTTCCCGTCGCTTCTCATCGAACCTTCGTTAATCAGGCCCAATGTGCCGTTCGGCGATTGATCGCAAACGGATCTACAAGAGCTCTGCTTTCGAGCCGTCCGAAGCGGAACTCGAACAGATTGCCCGCTCCATTCCTGCGGAGGACAGACCGCAAAAACGCGTCAAATTGGAAGAAAATTTTGTCGATTTGACCTTGGAAGATGATGACTTTGCAAGAGTAAGATTAACTTTGAAGTCACCCATCACCTGACTTACCTTCAACAGCAGAAGAATGCTTCCCCTACTGCAAGTACTTCTGCGCTTGTCAAGGCTGAACCCGAAGTTCCAGACGATATTCTCACCAAACTGCGGGGCGAAGAATATGATTGGGAACCCAGTACCAAGATGCTCAAGATGCGCGAAACGTTGTTACAGTGGCTCAATGAAAACCCCGCCGACAAAGCGATTATATACTCTCAATGTAAGTCCCCAGCTGTTATCACTCATGAAACGGTGACTCAGTACGCGCATAGGGACTTCGATGCTGGACCGTGAGATTCTCGCCATCATTAATACCAACTTACCCTTAATTGCATATGTAGTGGTCGGTGTGTTTTTGAAGCAGCAAGGTATAGAGACCATTCGATACGACGGAAAAATGAATCGTATGGCGCGTGTCGAGTGCGTGTTTTCCTTGTGCCGTCGATTGGTATTTTATGTTCCTCCCATTAGAGCCATTCAACGCTTCAAAAAGCCCAATGGACCTCGTGTCATGATGATCAGGCAAGTCATACATTTTCAGGAGACGCAGTGTTCTGATAGCCATTATATGCTAGTCTGAAATGCGGTGGCGTTGGGTAGGTTTATCGTTTATCGTTTGGATTTAAGTCTTACACATAATCCCTTGATCAGTCTTAACCTTACGGTTGCCAATCGTGTCATCAAGTAAGTTTTTTAGATTGTTTTCGTTACTTAATTTTGTTCAACTTGTCTACTTAGCCTCGACCTTGCCTGGAACTACGCTACTGAAGCGCAAGCGTACGATCGAGTTCACCGTTTAGGTCAACACAAGCCAGTGTCTATCCAAAGACTCATCATTCGTGATACGATAGAAGAAAGGTACGCAGTGAATGTGACCAACATTTATTGTCTAGTCGATTAACACTGGGACATTCAGAATCATTCGCCTGCAAGGCAGGAAGCAAGGCGAGTTCAAATTGCCATTCCGCAGACTTGGTGCGCTAATGATTCTATTTGGCAGGCCTGTCCGATGCTGCGCTTGGCGAAGGCACTGCAGGAAAGATTAAAAGGATGACAGCGAAGGAGATCGCGGAGGTGAGTACAGCTTGATCACGCACCCCGGATGGTCACTGAGATTCTTTTTCCCAAGCTCTTCGATCTCTGAATGAAACTACATATGATGCTGGCGCGCATGATTATTCCTAACTTTAAGACTTTTTAAGACTGCAGGTTGATGAACAAACTCATAGCATACACTCATTATAAGGGGGGATGTTAAATCGTGTCGTAGTGATATTCTGTGTACGAATAGTGTGGACTTTGACGTTTTAAAGTAAGTATGCAATTTCGACTAAATATAATTACCCTTTCGCAAGCGCCAAGTGCAAGCGCTAATATGATTGAACAATTCTCTCAATTTTCGCTGAGATCCGACAACCGTTGTTTTACTCGTCTCATATACTACTCGGTGCTAGTTTTATTCAATCACGGATACATTTATTCAATGCCATTCCAACAATATCTCGCGAAGCAATCCTTGCACACTCCACTCCGTCTAACGTTGCTCCTCTCCCTACTACGATCGACCACAGCACAAGCAAGACAAGCTGGCCATGCCTGATCCTTCTCCCCAGTTGTACCATTTACGATCCCTTCTGTCGCAATTGCAAATGTCTGGTCCAGCATCGACTGCAACTGTGGAGCGGCGTAACTAAGCTGAAAGGAGGAAGTATTCGTAAGAGCGGGTTGACCAGGCGGAGGAGCGCCGTTGGCGAGGTATATGATGAGTGGTGCTGGAGAATCAGAACGTGGGTCGTTGATGTCGCAGCCAAAGAAGGTTGGGCGTGAGGAGAGCCTTTGCGACACGAACGTATTAATTGACGTTGGTACCGGTGGGAAGGAGTAAACTCCGGGAAATAGTGAAGCACGCGCTTGCGCAGCCTAAGAAAGGTTGTCGGTCAGTAGTCATAGGTGTCATATATGTGGCGTACGACTAATGAACCTCCCGCGGTAAAGTTATCATCAAGGTCAGCGCTCTTAATAATTTTTTTTTAGCGACGGAGACGATCTATGCAAGAAATTAGTTATACTCACAGCATCAATGGCCAAAATTACATCAACACCACGGGGCTTAACGAGCAATGGCTGGATCGGAATGACTTCCCCATCCTCACCTCCATCTACTAGACGTAAAAAGTCTTGATCACTATCAATAAACCGTTTGCCGACATTCCGGAATGGGTTGGGGTACATTGTGGCATCTAGTTCAGTTCCTGGCGTGGGTGGGAACGTGGCGTTGATAAGTGATATCAGAGGGCCGATGGAAGATTGGAGGAGGGCTGGTAACTGTTATGCGTCGGATTAAAGTTACGTTAGAGATGGATATGTGAAGAGGACGTGGAATGGTGTCACCGAGGAGTTGAACTCGTTAAAAATGTCGGAAGAAGTGCCGATGACGAAGGAGGCTTGGTCGAAATTCGTGACACAAACAGAGGAGTTACGCGAGCCAAGGTTTTTCATTGGAATGAAGGCAGAGAGCGACGGATCATATGATCCCATTTCATCTAGATGAGTTTCAACCCAATAGTCAATCAAATAATTCAAACAGTTCGAAAATGAACGCGTGACGAATGAGTGAAACGTACAAGGTGAAAATTCGTAAATGACGTTTGAGTCGGGGATGAAATTTCCGCCTGGAAGGATTGCAGAATCGTTTTGGCGAGATGATTTAGAGTCCGCGACGACGATAGGTAGTGGCGCTTGATGATTTGCCAACGAAGGACTGCATGAAATCCGCCAGACAAAATCAGGTCAATCCGACTGCAAGCTACGGAAATAACAATGTACACACACTCCAGTTAATTGAGAAAACAAAATGCCAGCGCCATGTGCCGAAGTATTAGAGAAGAAATCTACCCCACTTGTCCCATTTATAAAATGCCTTGCCAATGCCCGGGCCCATACGTCATTGACCGTAACAGGAAACCCAGCTGCCGCCTTACCAGCAACTTCTTGTAAGAGTGTCTTGATGTATGCAGCGTCTACCGCGGGGTCGCTCGAGGGCTGCATGACATCGAATTGCGCATTCCATCCGCCAAATGAATTTTGGGCTGCAGTAGACGTGGGATTTGACCCAAAGACCAAGTTCGGGATTGGAGGGAAATTAGCCTGCGCGAAGGATGTGACCAACCACGACCCCCCGGAATTCCCAGTCAAATAGGTGGCGCTCTGCAACAACCCACCAGTCCCTGCGCTTTTTGATGAAAGATTCCTCCCATCAAGCGCGTTGAGCACACCAGCGCCGAATATCGCCGCTCTGTACCCACCTCCGCTGCTCGCGATCGAAAATCTCGGAAGGTCGTTGGAGTGGTGGCTCCCGCTAAGGATGTCTGACACATATTTGGGTAGAGGGACTTTCGTCGATTGAACATTATTGAGGTACGCAGACCATGCGCTGGGGAGGACGCGTTCTGCGCGCGCCGACACGTAAGCTGTCTCGTCGGCGTTAAGTCTTGTTGGAGGTTTGAAGGTGTCTCCGTCTGGATTTGAAGCTTTCCGTACAAGTGAGAAACCTCGCGGACACGGCTTCGATAATGGGGTAAATAAGTTGGTAGCTGGCAGGCTCTGTGCGAGGGCGTCGGATAGCGAGAGAGCGATGGCGAGAAGTGAGATCCATGAATACATGGCAGATGAAGTGAGAGATTTCAACGCCTCTCAATCACTGGCCATGATATACGTACAGCGCCAGTCACTTGACTGATATGATAGGATCATTTCTAAAGATTGACATCTCCTTATGGTGTGTGGGTGCAGGATTGGATAATTGTACTTCCTTTTCCCCACCGGCTGGCCAAGAATTGTTAGCCGAATGGATTAATGTCATGAAAATGACGGGAAGTTTTGAATTTCGGCATGATGCAGTAATCAGCTAAAACTGAAGGTCCAGCCTGGCCGCTGCAAAGTCCCCTTGGAGGATTTCGGAAAACACCATGGGGTGCGTGAGCATTGTACATTTAAGAATAGCTACGGATGGGAGACATAAATATAATGCGAAGAACTTGTAGAAGCACCTCACGCACGCACGAAAAACGATCGAAGATCATCTGATCATTGATCTACGTTCTTCCTGCCAAAATTGTAGTATGGAGTTGACGGTATATCCCGGTGAGCTTCCCCGAAGAGTCCGAGACAACAAAAGGTTCTGAGGTTGCTGGCGTGATGTGTGGAGGGTTCATTGTACACCACCCAGTCAACTCGGACGGGCGAATCACAATTTGGCATCTGGCGCATGTTCCGGTCGAAGTCTATTGTTTTCACATTTCCAAAAGTGAGCCTAAGAGCTTCTTTGTGGTACCGCTTGAACTAACTCGTGCCAGTGAACAGTTGAGCCAGTGCGGCATGAAGAAGCCCGAAAATAACTGCAGCGCATGCGCTATATTTAGTAGCAGTGCTTCCTTGGCACTCCGCGTAAATTACAATTTACTGTACTTGTGCACCGCCCGATCATCGACAGATGAGTCGATTTCATTCTTCCCCTCATTCCTGTGTTCCAGAGAGCAACATAAAGACTGCAATATCGCGTCGGATGCCCTAACCGTCCTGCTCTTAACCACCATCCACCCTATAACCTCAAGTATCGTCCAAGATGACCATTTTGACGGCGACAACCACTGTTGAATACGACGCGACACAACACGATGTCGAGTCCGTGACTGTGTATCAGAAGAACAGGGCTGAGGTACGTCTGTTTCGGCGTCATACTACCTTGACACCTGCTAATCATGATGTAGATTACACGCAGGATCAAGGTCGAGCTGAAAGATGGTCAGAATGACATCGAGGTGAAATACTTACCGGCTTGTATTGACCCGGATTCTCTGCGCGTTGACGGCATTGGGAATGCTATAATCTTCGACGTCATTTACCGTACGCTTTGCAAAATTCTCAATATTATGCTGTGACAATAATTCTCAAAACTCATCACAGACTCCACATCTCCCTCAAACACCCCAAAGCATGACCCTGCTCTCACTGCCCTTCACAAGCAGCACGCCACCCTGACCGCCAATGGTAATATCCTCAAGCACCAGTCAGAGATCCTCAGGAAGTACTCCCTCTCCCTCACGGGTCGCGACGCCACCCCAGACCAACTCACACACGTCCTCTCCCTTTACTCTACCAACCAAGCCAAATTTGACGCCGACATCACCGCGCTCGAAGAATCTATCAAGGGTCTTGACGCGCAAATCTTCGCCGCTAACGCTGCCACCAACGCCTTGGATGAGAAGCTGCGCGCTCTCAGCACGGATGTCACGATAATAGTCTTTGGACAAGGCGATGGCATTGCCGAGCTTTCCCTGACGTACGTTGTCACCAATGCATCGTGGACACCCCAGTACGACCTGCGCGCTACGATCGCGGCGACTGAGAAGGAGTCCTCGGCGGTGAACTTGCACTACCGCGCATCTATTACACAGAGCACCGGCGAAGACTGGAATAATGTCGGTCTGAAGCTCAGTACGGCGTCGCCTCTGCAAGGGACCAACGTGCCGACCCTGTCACCGTATTGTATTGGCCCGTGGGCACCACCCCCTGTGCCGAGGCCATATTATCCTCCTGGTACGGTTATGCGGTCTGCTGCACCCAGTACGTCTATATTCCTTCTATGTTTATCCTTCCTTGATAACTAATGCATAAATTAACCAGCCAGAGCGAGGTACCGTTCCGCCGAGCCCGAAGAGGAGGATCGGAGTTCATTCGGTGGGGCTCCTGGGGCTCCCGCTGCCGCTCTCCCTCCTCCCCCTCCACTCATGTCCGTCCGCGAATCCGCTAGTGCTTCCGAAGGTGCTATCAGCACGACCTTCCTCATCCCAGGTCAATCGTCTATCCCGACTGACAAAATCGGAACTGCGAGTGCTGGGACGAAGGCGCATAAGGTGTCCATTGCGGAGATCGAGCTCGGAGAGGTTCAGTTGGAGTGGATTGGCGTGCCGAGGGATTTGCCTAGTGTTTTCCTGCAGGTAAGCCATTTATTCATTTCATGCCGGACGAGGGTTGACCTTGGCGGCGATACAGTGCAAGGTCAAAAATACCAGCAAATACGTGCTCCTCCCAGGCCAGACGAACATCTTCATGAACAACAACTTCGTCGCCAAATCAACGATCCAGCACGTTTCCCCTCAAGAATCGTTCTCCTGTTCCCTCGGAACCGACCCATCCCTTCGAATTACCTACCACCCCGTCACCAAGAAAACACGTTCCATGGGTTCGGTCCTCACAGCCAAATCTAGCACCCAGTCCTTCGAACAACGTATCTCCATCAAAAACACCCGCCTTACCTCTATCTCTCCTTTACTCATAAAGGACCAAGTCCCAGTGTCGAATGACGCGAGGATAAAGGTTACTGTGATGGAGCCGAAGGAGTTGTTGCAAGCGGCGGCAGCTTGGAAAGGGAAGAAAGGCGGTGTGCAGGCGAGGTGGGCGAAGGGTGCTGATGCAGGTGAGAAGGTTGAGGAGGCAACATATGAGAGTTCGAGGGGGGTGATGGAGTGGGTATGTGAAATTGGTCCGGCGGCGAACGTGGATGTCACGTTGTCTTGGGAGGTGAACGCTCCTGAAGCGTTGATGTGGATGAAGGTTTGAGGGATTTTATTTTAAATCACCGCGCAGGCGTGGTTGAGCACTTTTGCATTTGTTTTTCTTTAGTTGGGCGATGAAACTTCCGATGGGTACGACTCGGAGTCGGACGCTGATAGTGTTTTTGAATAACGTGCAGATTATTTGTACAGCTCACAGGCAGCTACTAGTGGTGAAACGTAACTTCAACTGAAGGGCGTTCGACAATCCATGGAACCAACCCCTGTGTGATTCCAGCCGCTGCTCTGGTTCTGAAACTGTGAGCACAGTCACAGTATGTTTAAGCTTCTCCATCTCGTACCTGTGTTGTTCAGAGATTTCCGAACCTATAGTTTGATACTGGATGACTTTCCGCAGGATTTGGAGTCAGTGTAGATTTCAGATTTGACCCTGAAGGGGTTCCAGGTAAATATTATACTCGCGATGACAAACCGTAGCGAAGTTCAACCAAAAGAATTGTGGTCACGAACAAATATTGCAGAGTGTCGGCAATCAGGTCTCTGCCAGGCACATGGGCCGTGAAACGCGTCGGAGCATGAAAACTAATCTACACTGCGAGATTTAGTCTGGAAGAGGGGGTCCGACCCCTCCTCCAGATTTTGGATTTAGAAACGCAACATTTCGTGAGAATACTGACAAACCAGGACCCCGGAGCACCGGGTAAGCCTTAACCGGCAGATTTATTACAGAATCTGGTTTAGAAACCGTTCTAGATTCCTACGGAAAGTCATCCACTGACTCAAAAATCTTTATGAAACTTGAACTTGGAAATGCGCACCATAGTGCACTACGCGAATGATAGGGTTCATGATAAATTTAGTTTCTGTAGTTATTGCCGCGACGGAGGTACGTGGGTGATATTACCACACCAACCTCACTCATCGCGCGATTGAATCCACGGACGATTGAATCCTGACTGACTAATGGTCAAAGTGAGGTCGAAATTCTATGTCTTCCTACGTCGTCCAAGGCTCTCATGAATGTTTGCGTTGACAAGAAACGGTGGATACGACTGTGCAGTCCAGACAGGATGACAGCTAGACAAAGGTCAAGCCACCAGTATTGGTTATGTGGGCGGTCGGAGATGTGGGTTCGCTTGTTAGTCCTGATCATCTTTGTCATTGTGTAAACGCGTCGTGCTTCACGCTGCAGTCACCAAACATCTGAATCAGAGATGTTTAGCAGCCCAACTGCTTGGGTTTCGCACCATGGCGGCTAAAAATACAAGCCAGAAGTGCGTAAAAGTAAGATAATCTGCGATTTCGACTTAAGTTGGATTGTACACTCGACTTAAGCATTGTGGGGAGAAGAAGTAAAGAGCGTGACGTGTGACCTACGCGTTTCAATGTTGTGTCACACTGAACCAAGTTGTATTTCTTCTTCGCCTCCACGCCCACGCGCCCGCACTCACCGATGTCCTCCTCATCGTCCTCCCTCGCCTTTGGCGGCTCCCTTCAACCGAAAAAGAAAGCCGAATTACAAGAAATTGCACAGGCACTAAAGATCGACGACACCGGCACGCGAGAGGAGTTGCAAACGAGAATTAAGAAGCATTTAGACGAGAATACTCGGGAATTGGAGGACGACCCTGCGTTTGCGGGTTTGTTTGCTAGTAGGAGAAGGGGAAGAGGCGGGAGTGCTCAGCCGCAGACGCAGCCCCCGTTGAAGGCTCCTGTGGCGAGGGGTCTTGGAGGGATTAAAGAGATGAGGGAAGAGTCGCCTGGGGTCGATGATATGCGCGATGTGTCTATGATGATCCCCCGCGCACCCATATCTCCAGGTGTAGGAGCAAGACCGAGGACGCCGGAGAGCGCGGGGTATAGTAGCTTGCCGCCCCTCCCACCGAGTCCAGCGAAGAGTATTATCGCGGATGCAATGGCGCAGCCGGAGGTGCAGGCTGTGGTAGAAATGGAGCGGAACGTAATACGCGGAGGATTCCAGGTGTTAGCGCAAACGCGCGCGGTATGTCCTTTCGCTTTATTTACTTCGAATGCGCTTAGGGGTCCAAGTGCTGATGTGTGTTGTAATTGCAGCTATTATCGAATGGCAGAAATATCGTCATTATCACTACAATATTCGATTTCGTGTCTATCCTACTCACGATACACTACGATGAACCCTTCCCCGTCAGGCCGATAACACAGGACTTCAAGCCTGCTGCGACGGCCATGCTCCTTGCGACTCTGTATTGGGCAATCCCTTCCCTCTTCGTCCCTAGTATACTCGGATTTCTCATCTCATTCGCACCCCAAACATCACCTCGATCTCAATCATCCGAATCTCAATCACCTCTTTCAACGATGAAGTTCGACCCGCTAACATCGAGCATCGTACGTGTGGCTGCGAATTTGGTATTCCCGATTCGATTCATGGCGCTCTCGGGACTAGGAGGAGTACAAACGGCCGAGATTGAGACCATTAATATGGACGTCTTGGGTTCGAACTGGAGGGTGTTCACGGGCAGCTTGGCGCTAGCTTTTACCCTGGCTGAAGCTATTGGACAGGCGGGTGGTGGTGGAAATGTCATAAAGAGACCGCAGGGTAGGCGGTTGTTGAGTTTGGGGAGCGAGAGAATGGCGAGCCCGGCTTCCGCAGAGTCGCCTTCGCTGTCGCGAAGTTGAGCACGACTAGGTTGACACCGATCGAGTCCAGCGGGACTGAAGACTCTTCCGTCGACTATCCGTCCCGGGCATACTTTTTGTTACCTTTCGATCCTACCCCCTCCTTATCTGTACCGCTAGCTTGGGATGTGTTCGTATCTCGGTATTTTTGATCATGATTATTTGACGACTCCTTACGACGCCGGTTGCTTAGGTATTTTCTATTCTATTCCTTTTTCTCAATATGTTACAACGTCGCCTTGCTTTGTTTTTTTTTCCCCGTAAAACTGTGTCCTCGCTCTCGATACCTATCTATCCGTACATCCATCCTGTTGTACAAGTAGACGAACTGTTGACTTATTACGATTTTATTTGATTTCCGACACCGCCGAGCCAAGACACTGTTCGGGTGTTGATCAAATCAGGGTGGTTGTCTGGGTAGCCGCCGCCACAGCCTCGGCATCTTTTCAACCTCTTTTGATCTCCAACCTCCTCCCTCCCTCCTCCTTCCTCCTCCACCTCACACTCTTTTCTCGTCTCTGGCAGACTTTCCTTTAATTCATAACACCTAACGAAAAACAATGTTCCGCTCAATCGCTGCTCTCGCGTTTTTCTTGGTGTTCGCTGGCCGAGGTGCGTCAGCGTCGATCTTCTCAGGATCCGCTCGCTTCGTTGCTCTTCGGTGGCCTTCGAAAAGTCTAACGACGTTGGAATGTCATAGCGCTCGCCTTGAACATCCAGTTTGGTGGGACGATAGGAAACATTACGGCGTCCCAGCTCCTTGCGATTCCTCAGGGACCGTACAGCCCGGCGTGTGCGGATACCTGCAATACGGCCAACTCGACGATCCAGGTTCGTTCCTTTCCTTTGCCATCTTTTTGATAGGAATGTTTATTGACGGTGCTGGGATGGATAGGCGTGCGGTGACACAAACGACCAATGCCTCTGCACGCCAACCGTTGGTACCCAACTTCAGGAATGCGAACAGTGTCTCTTCGCCCAACTCATCGACATGAACATGCGTGCGCCTGATCCCCGCGTCGGCAGTAACCCTGGTTTGGGCGGTATGTTTGCTTCTCATCTCATCTTCCTCCCCCTTCATTCCCCATCATCAAATCAACATCATTTGAAATAACTCGTGACTGATTCCCCGCCATCAGCCTTCACCGCAGCCTGCAACGTATCCACCGTCAAACTCGCTCTTGTAACCCCGCCAAACTGGGTTGGCCCGACCACGGAGATCCTCAGCTTACCTGCCACCATCGTCACCGTTGGATTTGGTGCCATCCTTGGGTTTTCCATTATCTTCCTTTTGTCCAACATCTCGTAATGGCCTTGCCTCATGTGTCGGAAATTAAGAAAGAGCGAAGGACGTCGTGGTTTTCATTCGGCATGGGTTCTGCGGTGGAGCAGTATCCAGGAGATGTTTTTTTTGTTCATTAGGCGAGCAATTGATTTGCACGGTTTGGATTAATCATAGGTGTGATGGATCATGCAAAATATTAAACGGCATTCTATGACCATCAACTGAAACACGTATCATTACTCTGAAAGCACAAGAACGAATAGGACATGTAATAAGTCATGTATTCCACCCTCGCAATTTCGCGACCGTGCTCAGGACCACGGCATCCTGTCCCTCCTGGGTTTTCTCTTTCAGCCTACTCCTCCCCTCCGCCTCATCGAGCTCCACAGCCTCCTTCCACTGCTCAAGTGCCTCCCACTCAACATTCAACGCCTTCACGATCTGAATCAGGTACCCCAAGTCCTCCGCAAGCTGTGCTGCACCCGCATCGCTGAGCGTCTTGATGCTAGGTAAGATCTGCGTCGTGAGATGGGATAAGAGGGAGAGCGTGAGTGATGCTAGCCACGCTGATGACACCGCTTCTGGGGTGAGAGCTATGGGGACGAATTTGGGAGGTGGGGACATGGCCATGGCCAACGGTGCATGCGACAGTCGTCGCGAATGTCTCTCCGTCGGCTGTTGGTCCTTGTGGACCTTTTGATCCTCAGCGCTACCTGGGTGCGCGATGAACTCGTTCTCTTCCGTGGTTCGTAGCTCGCGTGCGTCGAAGAACGGCAAAGTCTCAATGGAGAAGGCAAGTGCGTCATCGTCTGCGTAGACTTCGAAGAGCCGCGGTAGGTTGAGTAGCCCTTCGGCTACGCGCTGGATGGTCTGGCTTGGGGATAGAGAGAACGTAGGGATGACGACTTCGCTGACGCCTCCCGTCGCTCCACCTCCTCCACCCCGTTTCTCCTTCGGATTTCCTGGCGCACTCCAGGCAGGCGAGGATGCGTAAGTGGCGAATTGTTTGACTAGCGGGGAAAGAATAGTTTCTTGCAAGAAATTTTGGCACGCCGTCGTGAACCGTATTACAGAGCCCCGCGCTCCGAGAAGGATTGGCTTCGTGTTTGGTGAGGACTGTCTATGTGAGAAGGAGGACAACTGTTGTGCATTTACATGTGGCTGTTCCGGATCAATGGCTTCTAACAAATCGTGAAGTTCCGAACTATTCAGCGGGGATGCTTGAAGCAAGCCTATCGCTCCTCGAGTCGTTCCTGAGAAGTAGAGTCCAAGAGGATCGTTCCTCATCATGCGTAATGCGTTCGAGACCTGCAGAAAGCCCCCGCGAAGCTTGGTCTCGAAAACTGCGAGTCGATCGAGCAACGCTCGCGCGGCTTCGAGGAGGTGGAGGGCCAGTTGGAAGGCGGCATAGTCCTCCGGTGAGTAGTCCAGTTCGGCGAAATCTTCGCCACCTGGTGCGATTGAACCTTGCGCGCCACTCGGTGCAATCGGTAACGACTTGTGCTGGGTTATCATTTCTTGTCGTGAGGACTCCAGGAATTCCTCGAAAATGTCGTCCAAGACCTTCACGAGTGCAGCTGATCCATACCCATGCGTAAATGCCATGCACCTGTCAAGACTTTCCTCCGCTAGCGTGAACATATCCACCGAACGCTCTCGCAACAACCGTGCTACATCAGCAGAAGCGCCGTTCGATGCCCACAATTTCTGCAACTGTCCGTGCAACGCCTTTTTCTCCAAAGACGGGTATTCGGTCTGGTAATCGACGAAGGGTTCGAAAAGAGCTTCGTCCCAGCTGTTGTCCGATAGTGTGACACCTTCAAGGCCGCCAGCCGCCGAGTTTCGAGGAACAAACTTTCGCGACATGGACATACGGTGCGACTTCCGCCGCGAATGCGTTCTTTGGAGTGGCGGGGCGTCGCCGTCGCCGTTCTCGGTCGCTGACGAAGCCGGAAGAATACGTCCAGCGAAGCCAACCTTTTCCATAATTCTGTCTGTTGCTACGGCGAATTCCTCAGTTGCTTTGAACACGAGTATGAGTTCTCGTAAAGCCGCGCTGCTGTAATGGCTCGTAAGAGAACTCAATCGTTGAGAGATCGATGGTTGCAACGATGCCATGGTTGACATTATAAATGTGGAAAGTGTCGCTTGAGGGTCTGGAAAGATGGACATGATTGAAACACGCTCGAGTTGGAGGAGCTCTAGCAGATCCCGATAAAAGTCTGAAAGAAACGCAGAGAGTTTCGCCCTCTCCACAGTTTGGGAAGCTGCAGATGCCGACTCGTCGCAGTCAATAATGACGGTCGACTCCCATTGCTCTGTGAGAGACTTTCTCTTGCTCCCATTCCAATAGGACCGAAATTCGGACTCCCGTTGGATATTGCAGAATATGTCGAAATACGTTCTGCAAGCTTCCACATCGCGACTGTTTATCGCGGCAACAAGCGCAGAGCTCAGGGATGCCTCGAGTTGATTCTGCAGGTTAACCATGAGAGTTTTACGGCTTTCGAACTCTGGGGTGTTCTGAAACACTGCAAGTGATTTGGAAGCCTCCGAGAGTCGGTTTGCAGCGCGAGCGTAGGATTGGTCGGCGAGAAAGGATACAACTTCAGATTCCAAACTCGTCCAAGATTCTGCTTCGCGCAGGACTGCAAGGGATGCATCCATATTGCGTCTGGTCGTATCAAGGACATGGAGTCGTTCTAACGCTGCAGCGGTCTCCTCCGAGCTGATCAACCCCGAACGAGACTGGATAATGTGTAAAGCATTTTGAAGGGAAAACGCACTTTCGCGCATAAATTGGAGATCGTAAGTCAACCTAGGGATCGTCCTGGATATTTCATCGATCGTCCGTTCCAGTTTCAACGATGTGTCCTCACAAGCCGCGTCCAGAGACGTTGACAACTTCGAAACGCGTCTCTCCAACTCTGCGAGATCTGCTGGGTTCTCCGCTGCATTGGCGGATTGGTCTACGCTGCTGCTGTCGAGCAAATCATTGATCCAAGACGTGACGGTGGCGTAGTCGTCGAGAGAATGTATGGTGGGGTCTGAGGATGGCTCGGGAGGACTGTGCACATCGTGGCCACGAGACAAAGATGGTACCATCTGAGAAGGGAACGTGTCAAAATTCAGGAAACTGTAGAAGTTAGAATGGTGGTCGCACAACTGCCCTAATCACGTTCGGTGTATATCTCAGAGCATGGCCATGTTCGCCTTTTAGTCGTCAAAGAATAGAGTGTTTGTGTACATGTTCATTAACTATATATTACTAGTAACCTCGACCATATGGATGAAAATTATGATTCCCTCGGTTCGTCGACCGGACTGGACCCATTCCGCCCAAACCTCCTCGACCACGAAATCCATTCGCCCCACCCATCGGCCGTACGCCTATGCCCATCGCCATAGGCCCAGCACCGAATCTCATTCCACCACCACTGCCATCTGACGCGTTCCACAATCCCGGTAAAGCCCCGTTGTTGAAGGCGGGCATGGTGTTCATCGCGGACATACCAAAGGCACTCATTGGACCTTGCATTCCGATGCTTGGCCCCATCATGCCTCCAAACATCATCGGATTCATCCCAGCTACTCCCATGCCCATCATCGGATTCATGCCTCCTGATGCCAACCCGCCCATCATGCCTCCCATACCAACTCCCATTGACATATTCCCCATTCCCAGCATCGATCCCATCATTGAATTCGGCCCAGGTGGAGGGCCTAGCATCCCTTGATACATCGCAGTCATATCTTGTGGTTCCTGCGGGCCATGGACTTGTGGTAGCGACACCGTTTTCCCAGAGTGAGTTGACGAGTCGGACGTGTAGGTGCCAATAGCAGAAGGATCGCCTGAGGAATGGCTAGGTTTCGCATTCCTAGGTTGCGCAAGCTTGACTTCGACCTAAGCGTTATTGGTCAACTTCGAGAGACAAGAGGGAGAATTTTTATACCGCTCACCGTTTTGCCATCGATTTCCCATCCCCCACCGCCAAGCAACTTTTCCACCTGACCATCAGCCAGGTCCTCGAATGTGAGGAAGGCGAAGCCCTTGTTCCGACCTGTTTCACGATCGGCCATCACGTTCACATCCACAATCTTGCCGAACGACTCAAAAAATGCGCGAAGTGATGTGCTCGTGCTGCTTGGATGAAGGCCACCAATGAAAAAGCGCTGCGAACGCAAGTGTGTCGATCGTGGTATGGCGCGTTTTGGATCGATCTGCGATTATTCAAGTTTACGGTGAATCCACAAAAGCCAGATGCGCACCGTTTTGCCGTCTAAAACGTGGTTCTTTGACAACACTTCGTTTACACTGGCTGGATCCTCGAACGTCAGGAATGCGAATCCTCTCGATTGACCGTCAGAATCCTTTAAAATAGTTGAAGCGTCGACGCGTCCAAATTGACTGAAGTAATTCTTGAGGGCCTCTTAATGGGGAAAGAAATCAAGTGTTAGAACGCGTGTACGATGAGTCATGTGGAAGGAAAAGTACCGTCCGTTGTATCCCAGCTTAGGCCACCGATGAACATTTTGCTATCGACAATGATAGCATAGAATTAAGGTAACGAAATAGCGTCGTATTTGAAATGAAGGGATGTGTATGTGCATGACGTTGAATGGAAAATGTCAGATGTATTGATAAATGGTAGGTATGCAAAGAAGGGTGATATAGTGAATTGTCAGCGTCCATTGTAGATGATGCTAGCAATACGGCTTTCGGGAAGTAGAACGGCACCAAGTAAAAATACGACGGCTACCATGCGTAGGTAATGTTGCACATCATGGGCAGAAGCAAAAACCAGTCATGCTCGCAAAGACCATAGACGCACAATACGGGACATGCGGGATGTATGAAACTGAAACATTGCTCACCCCTCGTCTTTCATCTCCGATGGCCGGATTGGCCTGTCAACCGATGGATTAGAACTTGCATTGTCCGTTCGGGATTCGTATGAAGAAATGGCGGACATTCCAGAGGTGGGTCTTGCCTGAGAGTTCATGGGATTCGCGGGAAGGGATGAACGATATCGTCTTTCTTGACTTGGTGTCTGCTGATACGCCGAAAACTGCTTCGCGATCTGCGCAGAATACGAAAGCGGAGAGGTGGAATCAGTCAAATCCCCGTCATGCCGTTGTGTAGCCACATGTTTTGGTTGAGCGCGGGTCAACTTATCGGCTTTGTGAGATTCAGAACTTTTGCTGTGGGGACTGTTTGGGAGGATGGCAATTTTTTTTGATTCCTCGGTGTGTTCCGTTGACACAGCTGCATCGGCGTCTTCGTGAACTTCATCCACACCGTACAGATCTGCGAAGATGATCAGAGGACAATCAAGTGTAAAAAATCCATTCACATACCATTATAAAATTCTGAATCAACGTCACCTGGCATAATAGTTTAGTGCGACTGAACGCGGGCTCGTCAGTTGAGGATGCACTGGCTTTCCTTTTTGGGTATGCTGTGACAACTGCACAAAAATTCCCGCTTGCCTTTTTAGGTAGTGGGTCTTAGGAATCTGCTATGAACGACGATGGTGACGACGACGGCTGTGGACGACGACGACGATGGTGATGATGACAGTCTGGAACAAAGAGCAACCGTGGGAGAAGTATGACGTAGTCACTTTGCCACTCGAGTTGCGAGACTCAAACTTC